>JAQFXW010002242.1:0-13380 GCA_034693945.1 Dendrobaena attemsi
AGGGGGAGGGGGTTGAAATGGTCAAAAATAGTGTGGCGTACTTTATGGACGGCCCCTTAGTCTCCTTGAATGAATGAATGAAGAAATGAATTCCAAGAAAAATAACGTCATTAGTATTTATTAAGGTTTACAAAAGCAATAATACCGTCAACAAGTAGTCTAAATGTACCTTATATTGTTTATTCATACTTGCACATTGCACAAGAGTTTAAAATGTTACAGCTCCCAAAGAAATGTTGTGTGAATTTGTCACCAAAATACCATGATTGATTTTCTCGATCTTGCAATAGTAAGGACTTTGAATACTAATTTGAGGCTGTTTTGCTGATAGTGTGAGCCTTGATTATAAGATCAAAAATCATAGTCAGTTTAAGAAATACCCTTAGCTCGAGTTTACTGGTAGCCTGTGGTAGGCCTATTTGACATCAACTACAAGTATTCGATATAACTTTGCATCATTGTCATACATGTAGTCAGCTACAAGAAGACGACTTCCTGAATTATCTAGAATCATTGCTATGGGATTGTGAAGACCATCTCTTGATGAAAGCAACCTCTTTCTAAATTCTAAATTTGAATTCAGTTGTAGGATTCGTCTGTTGCCTCTGTCAAGTACAAATACGGATCCGTGTTGATCAACGGCCAACTGCTCGGGACAATTCAAACGCTCATATGCTGTCCCGAGTTTTCCTGTAAAGGATTTTGTGTCCTTTCCATTCGCATCTATTTCAACAACGCTATTATTGCCATCCCCTCTGCTGACCACAAAATTACCCGTCTTGAGCTTGACAGCATGAGTGGAACTCCCTTGTAGCGATAGCTGTCGTATAAATCTATCTTGAAAAGTGGATCTATATTCTCTGAGCTTGGTCTCACCTAGATAGGTGACAACAACAGTTGACTCTGCATTGGTTACAGACATTCGTACATGCGAACTGCCCGGAATCCACGAAGATAATTTTGATCCATTTATATTAACCCGGTAAATTTTACCGCATGTGATTGCATCGAAAATGTACAAACATTTGAGATTTAGTGAAGCAACCATGTCTTCTGGAGAGACTAATTCAGACAGCGACCAGCATCGCAGGTTGACGAATGTTAAAGAGTTGTATACATCGACTCGTGGACACTTTTCGGTCGCAATGAATAACTCGTTTCAATTATAGCCAAACCCACGATGCGTTGAGATTTTGCCAGAGCTACTTTACCTCTGAAAAGAGCAAACGTCAATGCATGAACACTTCAACTTCAATCTGATCTCAAGTTTAACATTGCACCACAAGTAAAGGTGGAAAATTTATTAATGCGGTTACTTTTATCTTCCTAGGCTCACAGAGTCGAAATGATTAATGCAAAAAACAACTTACTAAAACGATTGTTAGCGTCAACCCACTTTAATGGTTAATTAGGGTATAGCTTACGTGTGAAATTGTAAAACAAGGCACTTATACCAAATTAAAAGGGTTTTAAATAAAGCAATCACATGCTATCGGAAGTAGGAAAGCAAAGAAGCATTGGCATGCACACCAATCATAAGCACAAACCTAGGTATTTAGTTTGCACGTTTAATCTAAGTAATTTTAACATGACTCAGTCTCAAGTTAGTTTGCATACAACACGGCTTGAAAATAAATGCTAATGAAAGTGTGAAATGGAATTAATTTAAATTGTGTAGACAAATCGTATCCTATAGGCCTATAATAGAAATGATAATAGGCCTATAGATAAAGTTTTCGGAATGGGTTTCAAGCCTCTCAATTTGAAAACTTGTGCTCCAGTATTTAATAAAGCCAGTATTCAATAAAATAATAATGAATTATTAATATTTTTCTGATGACGCCAATATTCCCTTTTAACTTAAAATATCTCTGGATAACTTTTTATTCTCCGAGCTGCAATGTGGAGCATGGTGGCGTAATAGTGCTGTTCGGCACCTTGCAACCGAAGGGCTGGGATTTGAATCCATCTCAAACCACAGCGTAAGGACCTTGAGCAAGTCCTTGATCTGTGGGAGGGCTTAGCATAATAACATTAGAGGTCATGAATGATATAAGGTCGAGTCCTCTAGACAGACTCAACCTCCATTCGCCAGATGGCAAAGTAAATGAAGCGCTTAGGCATGTTGGCTCCCACTCAGTACAGTATCAACGCTGAACAGGTCAGGTAGCAGACTTGAATAAGTGCTGTAAAGAATCTCCAGATAAATAAAAATATATCAGTATTCATATTGTCGACAACATTATCATAATCATCACCATCGTTGTTGCCATCATCATGAAGAACATGATTATCGTACATAGGCCTAGGTCTACATGTAGAAGGTGAAGTGAACTGAAGTGAAAAGAGAGATGAGCCGTTAGAGGAGCAGGACGTAGGGCCTGTTACTTCTACAAGACAGAGTAATGCCTATCATATTCATTTATTTACAGTCATTGTTTCAATTAAACATAGGCCCTATATTTTAAACTCGCCTCACGGTTTCGCTTTCAGCTGCTACAATTTCTTTAAATTCCACAATCACCTCATTCGTTTCATGCTGCTTGAAAGCCTCTACAGCTTGTCGAGTTAGCTGAAGTTAAAAACAGACAAAACGTTAGGCCTCAACTCATGGTGCAGAAAAGATATAAACGTTATACAGGGTGGGCCATAAAAAATGATCTCTTACGGTTAATGCCCATAATTTCGTCAAAAACAAAATTGTACAGTAAAATGTTACAAGCTGAAAGGCATTTCATATTGTTAGGGGATGGTACCCTGTAGGCTACGGTTGACTAAGGATGGGCGATAAGACTAGAGGATAGACTTTTTGTAGGTGCGTCCAAGGGACGTGAGAGTGAGTCGTAAGGTGAAGTCCATCATGATCGGTCTACACCGTTGTTGCGCTATACTGCATATCAATTTTGCGTATGGCTTAAATGTTCGATTACGTTTGACCTTCTCTTCGGTCGTTAGTTCGATGCCAGAACTTTTGTGAACTTATGTTCGTTTGACGGTTCGACTACAGACATTCTGGTGCAAATATACGTCCTTTCATATGGAACCTCGTTGTCGCTTAACCAAGAGAAACGAAATCACCCCTAGGAGTCAAGAACCCATAACAATATGTAGGCCTACATGTACGTATCAGTGCCAAATTTCACCAAAATATTTTCAATAGAACAAAAGTTATGCAACTTTTGGTGACTTCACCCACTGTTTTTGATGCTTCAAAAACGTTTAGCAGCTTTTTGCTAATATTCTCGCTAAAAGTAAATATTCTTTAATGAAATTCAACAGGCCTAAAGGTAATTCATATTTACAAAATAACGACCACATTTTGTTGAAATATTTCAAACCCAACAAAAGTTACAGCACTTTTTGTTGTAACATTTGTTGCATTACACTTTTTACAATCATCAAAATGCAGTAGGTGGACTCACTAAAAGTGCTGTAACTTTTGTTGCATTTGAAATATTAAGCTGGTATACTTTCGGCGCAGTAAATGGCAAAAAAACTGTGAAACGATATTTGAACCATCAAAAAACAGTGGGTGACGTCCATAAAAGTTGAATAACTTTTGTTCTGTGTCAAATATTTAGGTGAAATTTGGCAGTTATACGTAAATATGAATTGCCTTTCAGTTTGTCAATTTTTATTTAAAGATTTCAACTTTTGACCGAAGTATTAGGAAAACAGTAGGAGGATCATTTTTTTATGGCCCATTCTGTACAAGGCTGATGACAATAGAGCTTTAGCTTACAGCACAATGGCAGCAGCTACTCAATGTAATAAAATGCATTAATTCCTTCTTCAATGTTTAGATCACTTTTTCAGAGATGCCTGCCCTGCACAGATAAGTCTATTTCGAGTAAGTGTTTGGAGGAATAGGATCAGAGACTACAGGGAGTTTTAAAACCATGCCCTGAAGCTGGATAGACAGCTTTCCAAGAGCAGTTTTTGTTCTGTAAGATAATCAGCATGAAAGGCATTGGAAGCCTTCACTGAGGGGTGGCAAGTCTTGGGCTCTAATAGAACCAGCTTTAGAGTATCAAAGCCAGCCGTGATTTGGAACCAGTCGCAAAGCTGCCCCTGTGCTTTACTGTTTATTTAGAGTGACTTGTCCGGCCTAGACGCCAAGTCGGTAAATTACGAACAAATGAAACCTAGAACTGCGCACAGTGAATGCCAAAGCTGCACACAATTACAAACATAAAATTATTTAGCAATGCGTCCACGATAAAAAAAATTACTAGCTACTATGCAAGAATTAGCAAATGAGCTGAAAGAAACCACTGGCACACTACAGGGGCTTGGTATTGGGATAGTGCAGCAAACGCTTCCAGAAATATTGGTAAATCGTCCTTCACATTTAACCCCGCCCATTGCTTTTCTGTCATCATCCATCTTCCTTCTTTTCTCCTTTTATGTTCCTAATCCATTCTCCATATCTTGTACTTAATCCATGCACATTAAAGTTCAGCAGCATTTATGGGCAGATTTCCCTGGAGGCATGGCCATTACAGTTCAAGGATCTTCCTACTAGTGTGCAAGCACCATCACAACGAAAGTCCTAGTCAGCTTAACTTTGTATGTAATCTTGCTGGTCTTCTGTGCCGAACAAGACTAGCTCATTTTTCCATTTTGTTTATTTGCCAATGTTATTGTAAGCGAAGTCTTGAACGTTCATTTGCATTTCTAGCACAGTTTAGTTCTCGGTTTGGTTCTGTGTGGGCACAAGCCTGGCACATGCCAAATGGAGACTTTTCCAGCTGCCAGACCATCATCCAGCTTTAGATGAATTTGTTTTAACAGTTCCAAAGCTACAACATTGTTTAGAATGGCAAAGGCATCCACAAGAGACACTTGAAAGTTGCTACATTAATCTTTAGTTACTTTTGATTATATTGTATTGCATATACTTCAAACTGGATAAATATACCGGTAATATGTCTGTGATAGTGGTCTGCTGAGGAGTTCAATAGTTCAAAGGCACTATAGATTTGCCATTAGATTTCATTTAGTTCATGCAGGGTCTAGACTGGTGACCACCATTTACACTAACGAGCATTTCTACGCTGTATCCGAAATAACTAGCTTGGCCTATATTACTTGAACTGACATAGTTTACCTACCTAAATCGACCTATTCTCCGTAGGTGCGAGAACATTTCACCACCACCAACGAACTCCAACACCATGTACAAATTAGAATTGTCCTGTTGGAAAAAGTGCCACACAGAATTACAGAGCACAACTCTTCTGCAGATAAGGGGTCATTGTATAATTACGTCACCCGAAAATGGCCGTTGTTGATGCACCCACCCACCTTGTCACGCTAAGTCACGTTTCCCTATACCTACCCATCCCCCTAGCTTGACGTATTTATTGTAAGCCCATATTACGGAAAACTATTATAAACTTACAATGCTCCTCGAGTAGTCTATCCTTGAACATGTAGATGGCTTTCTAGACAAATATTTTTTTACATTTGTAAAATAACACATTAAAAAGTTTCAACTTTTAATTTTAAACTAATGCTCAAAATTATGTCTGTTTTCAAGAAAAATCTCCGTCTGTAGGCTTACTCCAATTTTAATTCAAATCAATACAAATAGGGATGGATTCGTTGCAAAGCAATTAAACACAGAATTGAAACAATTGCAATAATTAGCAATGCAATAATTTTATTAATGCAGAATTTTCAGTTATTAAATATTTATTAAATTCGGTTTTTCTGTTAGCTGAATAACTATGTGTTGTATTCAACGAGGTAATAGAACGCGTTTGCAGCAGAATGACCACGTAGGCCTATCATTACGTCAATGACAACGACGACAAGGACCCATTGATGCAAAGACTTCAATGATGAGTAAAATTACTCATTAAAATCAAAATAACTCTGTATCCCTGGTGTTCTATGAAAGCTTAAAATTATATAACGCGAAGGTAAGTTTCACTCAATGTTTATTTAAAATTCATTCATAACTAAACAATTAAAAGAGGCGTTATGTCATGGTCAGACCACCCACCCCCGTAATGTTTCTAAACGTTCCCAAGGACCCCATCCACCCTCAAGCATGACGTAAATTTTGCAATGACCCATCATCAGTGTTGAAAACAGACAAGTTCTTATGCATCTATTAAGCTTTGCTATGTCATGAGCAATCATAAATCAATGACGAGCAATTACAGAAGCACGATCATGATCAGTTGAATAAGCAGATTTTACTATAAAACAATGCTCACATTTCAGGCAGTAAAATCTAATTAAAAATCAAACTGTTTACATGTTTGTGCTCTCTTCTCACTGATGTTAGATTTTAGATGAATTTGCCTTCTGCAAAATTTATTTTGTTATTAGCACCTTTACAAAAATGTCATGTTGCACTAGGAGATTTAACATAGAGTTTGGAGTTGTACATAAGAAAAACATTTAATACTTCAATCAATAATATTAATAATGTTAATTCAAAATCATTGTGCCAGCTATATAGATAATATGACATTCATAACCCAAACACAGTTCAAATATATCTTTAATATTGTATCATTACGTTATCTAAGGCTGGAGCAGTGGTTTAACAGCTTTAACACTTGGTTTAACGCCTCACCATAGCTGAAAGATATCTCTGTCATTTCAACTAATAATGATTTTTTTAAGAATGCTAGAACCACAGTGAAACATACTATACCTTAAAACTGTATTCCTGTGTGACTAGAAACGGAAAAGAGACCGATTGCAAAATTCGTTTCTCGTTTAATGTATGTTCAACTTGTTTAAGCTTCACCACCTGTTAACAGATAAAATGATTTTATGCCAATATTATCTTGTGACAACAAAAGTGTATTCCTATTCTGACCATACAGTTTTGCATAGAGGTTGAAAGACATGAAATGTAGCATGAGCACAAGCAATCCAACAACTTTAACAGAAACTGGGATTGAAATCAAAGAAAATAGATGTAAAGTAAACATCTGCTAATGGATTCCTTGACAGCCATATCAGTGCAAGTGTCTACATCAGAAAAGAAACTGAGAATGAGCTATGGCACATCATTTGTTTTGGATTTTTATACATAGCTGCAGCGATCGATGACATTATCAAAAGTTCTAGGGATTACAAGTAGTAGAGGATGCACAGAAGAACTGCTAGCACTAAATTAAATTTATGATGACCTTTGTGACAACCAGAGAAGAGAAATCAAGTAAAAGAATTGATGTTTTCAGTTCAGAATGATGATGCAGTTTCAAGTATACAATTGACTTATGCACTGCATTATAGTTGGATCAAAGTCATTAGAAGAGGAGCTATATAAAGTTTGTTCATTGATTTGTTGAGCATGTTTACAGCACGCATTCTACATGTGATGACAATATCCTATAGAGGGAGAGTGATTCTGATGACCTGCACAGACCTTCTGCTTGTCCAGTATCTTCATGGCATAGTATTGTTTTGTGCCTTTATGCTGAACGAGCATAACTCGACCAAATGATCCTGTTCCTAAGGTTCTTATACGATCAAAGTCATCGAGGCTGGCATTGTTCTGCAACAGCAAAGCAACATCCACATCTAAGATACTGCAATAATTATCGAATCATTTGGCATCTTCTTGTTCTCCGCCATTATTAATCAGTTGTTCAAAAATAAATTTTATTCTGCAATTCCTTGTATAGATTCGTTTCCTTTTTTTCTTTTAATTTAAAATCTGTCATAAGTCTGCAACTTGTCAGGGAATGGTGGCGTAGAGGAATAGTCGAAATCTCGTGGCCGGAGCCTCATGGGTTTGACTTAGACTTGAGCGACTGCATAGGAACCTTGTGCAAGTCCTCCACTCACAATTGCGAGGCACTTTGGCGTGTTAACTCTGACACACCTCTGGGTTGCAGTCGAGACAATTGTATAGATGGTGGTAGACTTTTTGAAGAGGTGGCATAGAAATATATGAATGAACCAATGATTATATACTAAACCTGGCATCATTTTGATTGTGCTGATCTCATGGTTCTGTCCACAACACATGTCTTGGCTGTCTTCAGACAGTATAAGCTCTGCCTCTGAGATTCACAGTCTATGTTTCAAGTTGGCCTAATTTGCTGATCTGCTGATTTGCCACATTGCTTCTTGCAAGCTGCTGCCTCATGTTTTTCAGAAATGACATATTTTTCACCACATCCATGATCATTATCATCATACAATCTTGAGATTCTTCATTCTCAGCATCACTTTAGTCAGCTTCATTATACGATAATGCATTCTGCACTATACATCGTCGTCCAGTTCTTGTCCACATCTCTGTAACAAGCGCGTTCTCAAGCAAAGCCCATTGATTTTGGCTTCCTGGCTATGGCTCCAGTCATTTCATAGTTCTACGTCTGCTATCTATCCATTATAATCTTACTCTCTCTTCCTTGAATCCATTTCTCTCTAATCATTCATGAAGTGCTTTATCATTCAGCTGCTGCAGCAAATGCATGTGCAGAACATTTCTTCTCTCCATGCATCTCACTAATATTTTCCATCCACGAAACTTTTCTCAGTAGTGTCGGAAAAATACCATAACTTTAATTTTATAATCTTGTCAATTCTAATTACCTGATCTTGAATCCTGAAAAGATAGCAAGGTATGCCTAATTTAGGTTACCAGATCACTTTTATATTTTATTTATTTTTGCTACAGAAAGAACTTATTTTTGGGAAAACTGTTTTGTTCATCATTAAGCCCAATTTCTTTATTCGTTTACATAACATATCCATATATACTAAGCAATATATGCCAGATATATATATGCCAGACCTGTAGATATAGATCTATATATATATATATGATACAATTATACATTGATTTACATCATATTCATATAGGTCATATATCCATCTGGATATATCTGCACGGGCTTACAGTCCAACAGCACATTTACTTCAAGATCCTCTTTCTTATGCGAAATTGTATTGTTGGCTCAGCTCCTTGCTATCTCATGGATCTCTGCTTCCCGTTCTTTTCCCTGCCTGGTCGAAGCTCCTTGTGATCTGTTTCCCAAAACCTTCGTTCTACTTGTTCCTCACATGCAATATGCCACAGTTCAATGCCAAAGCTTTGCCTATGTTGAACCTTCAGCCTGGAATCATCTTCCTCTTGACCTGAGGCTAGAACTTCTCCCCCTCTTCCCTCTGCATTTCACCAGCGTCTGAAGACTATTTGTTAGCATTTCCGGCTGACTGTGTCAGGAGTGCCTCTGTTCAGGTTTAACTAAAAGCCCTATATGAACTCTAGCATATAATGAGTATGCAAACTGTGTGAGCTGTATGCCATTAGTCGAAAATCAGCTAGTGATGGACAAGACTGACCATATATTTATGCATTATATTCCAGGCCTAATAAGAAGATTCACCGACTTTTCACACCCGTGGCATTATGTAAACTATAAAATAGCATAAGCTAAAAAAAACTTTGTTATATAAGAAAACCTTCAACCTACCCTTCTACCCTACACAATATAACGCTAACAAAACAGGAAAACACCCATCTACCCATTGAGCGTTATATAATATGTGAACGGCCCCTATGCCCTTCACAAAAACAAAGAAATATTTCTTGAAAAGAAATTGAACTGCAGAAATACAAACAAGTTCAAAAGATTTGTCGAAGACGCCTGATGAACAGCAAACCAATTGGTCTGTACTGACTGTTCGATCATATAATTTGTATTGCAGAGTTTCCTCACAAGCCCGGATCCCAATGAGACTGACTCCAACATGGCTTCTGAACTCCACACATCCGTGTAGCTGTAAGCACTTTGGGAGTCTCTATAGTTCCTCAGTCTGCTGCTGTTAAGACATATTGCTGGACGATCTGTCTAGAACAGCCTTCGCTAGAACAGCCTTCATTGGTCTGGCATCTGCTACGACCAGAAGTCAATCGATTGACTTGGAACTAGATTTAAAGCCACATTATTATGTGTCTTCACCGAGTCCACGACAGCCCAGAGTTGTGCAACTACAGTAGTTCTATAGAATAACAGCTACTACAACAATAACAGTAATACCCGGTAATTCTTTGTAGGCTTGCTCAGTTAAAACGACAGAGTAAAATTCAGCATGTGAGTGTATCTTATCTAGGATTATCTGTAGAAGAAGGTTTTGCTTAGACAACTGCTGGATCATTATCTTGGATTGTGTACCAGGAACTGAGTTCCACTTAAGCCAACATTTAAAATGGAACATGTAGATTAAAGTGGATATGTCAGAATATATAAAGAAAATTAACATTTCATGCTTTTCTACTCAATTATGTGAAAAATGAGTTTGGGCTGATAGCTTAAATCCTTTCAATATTACCATATATTTGCCCAATACCAGTACTTGTTTGTACGCCTACAGACTACAGTGTTAGTCTGAACTATCTAGGATGAATGTCTCTTTTTTTACACAAAACAAGTACTTGAAGGAAACCAAAACTGTGTCTCTGCCATAAAGGTTTTCGTTGTCTGTAATGATGAGCTCTGACAGTGCAATAGATTCTGATGCAATCCATACCATTTTGAAGATATCAAGTCGAAAGGATATAACAGCAGAACAGTGTAGGAACAACACTTTTAGAGTATATGATTCATGTTGGATCACATACATTTTGTGCTCACAGTAAACTTGTTGGTGAGTTTTTAAAAAGATCAACCTCTGATGTTGAAAAGCTAGCATAATTAGCTGCAGATTGCAAAATGTCAGCATATCTGCTTCTGAAAATCGGAACCTTGTGAAATGCCACTTGTCAGTTCTACGCCCTGAAGTTACTCCATGGAGTCAATGCCCAATTACTTTAGAAAGAGAACATTTGACACTTTTATTAGAAAAAGCACATTTAAGTGAACCAAAACATGTAATCTGCCAAACATGTAACAACAGTCAAACTGCATAATGCCTCTCATCAGCAAAATTAGGCGATTTTCATTGAAAAAATGTGTCCAGTTACAGTTTACCATCTATCCATTTCTACCTCACATCTTCCTTTTAACACTTCCACATGATCTCCTCCTTGTCTTATATTTCTCAGTTAACTATAGGTGACAGAAGAGTTACCAGTACTTAACATTATGCCATTTTAAAAAAATTGAAAAAAATTAACTCCATATTTTTTCATCATCACATTAATCACATGTTGTTGTTATTACGGTCTCAACATATAAGTTTTTAACATTATCTTGGAGTATTATACTATGCCAAACTGCTGCTGTGGTTTAACAACTGAGTAAGTTGAAGCCTTTTGTTCCTCGTGTTATCAGAGGTAAATTAGAAGGTGTAGGAACAGTTTAACAGAAGAGACAAGTTTGCCAAAATTCTTTTAACAGTGCACAGGTCAAAATACTATCATGCCAATGACCACTGCCAGATTTAATGGAAGTATACATTTTGAAAAGTTGGACTATATCTTTTTGTTTTCTGTATTTTTGCACATAACCTAATCAGTACTGGAGTATTACACTTGCACATATTATTCATTAGCCTGCTATAAGTTATTGCCTTGTAAGAGATTTTCAAAACTACAGAAATAGGAGAATGAAAAGTTTCCCTACTTTTTTTATCCACTCCTATGCTCACTGCTCAGTCCATCATCCTACCATCTATCCAGTTCTATCTCCCATCTTCCTTTTAGCACTTCCACATGATCTCCTCCTTGTCTTATATTTCTCAGCCATCCTTCAATCTCCCTCTTTCCTCACGCTATTTCCTATTTCTCTCCATTCTCTCTTCCGATCCTCCTACCTATCATCATCTTACACTCATCTCCTCTCTATCCCAGTTGCTCAAATCTTTCCTACTTGCTTCCATCCTACACCTCTCTCTCTCTGCTATAATATGTTACCCAGCTGCAGGCCAACTGGAGCAGCATGTGCATCATCTGGTCAGATCACTAGGCGGCTGTGGCACGGGGGCTCATTCCTTCACTACACACATGCCAGGCTTCTGTGATTTGCTGCTATCTCCATAGTGGCACGTGATTTCGTCACGGACTTCTAAAGAATGCAATTGGGCAAACACTGTTAAATCAAGTAATCACATGCCACTGCAGTCACCAACATAACATTTCCCCCTCTAACACAGCTTACATCACTGATAACAACAACTATTAAAGACTAGCAATTCATAACCAAATACGGACATTCAGACACTACTGGGATGTCATTAATGTGTCTTCGCAGAAGTATTGTTCTGGAAGCAGAAAGGCTAACACCCTTCATGGACTCTTGTGGCCTTCCTGACCGAGGAGCTCGAAACTGTCAGTAACATGGAAACTCAGAAAAGTACTGTCCAGTTGTGACACATGGCAGCAAAAGAAAAATTGCTGCAATAAATTCTAACTATATCATGTCATAAGTCTGGACAAATGTAAATTACAGCATGACATGCGCAGCTACGCATGTGACCAAAGTTAACTGATAAAAACGACACAGTACAGAAACATTCTGGCATTGATTTCGGCATAAGCCAACAAAATCTATATGTATCTCAAGGAACTAAAATATGTTCACTTTGTCAGTTGAAGATGGCTGCATGGACGACTTAGCAACCTTCCTCATCATAAAGTCACAACAGTTTCTTCTATGGAGCGAACAGAGGCGTAGTGCATAAGGCACTCATGGGGCACGATCATGCCCCTGGAGATGAAACGGTGGCAATGGCCCTTAAACCTATTAGAAGAGATTGGCTTTGAGGACAGGACTGCTGGACCAGCAAATAAACCAGATTATTGATCCATTACATTTCCAACACTTATAGAACATCCATGTGAAGAACTTGAGCTTACTTGAAAAGGTCAATTTAAAATGGTACCATCAAGCAATACTATCTGATAGATCCTACCATATAGAAGGCACCTCACTTCCTTTCAAGCCAATATTGGACATGGGTGATTAGAACTTTTATTGTCATTTTCTTCATGAATATAACTTTAAAGTATAATATAAAGTATAATATATAATATAACTCTAATTACCCATATACACTTATATAATTTATGCAAGGATGTTCAAGCAACTTAAATACCTCTGCTTAAGCAAAGCTATGATTTAATCGACACAAGCAGATGACAATAATTATTTCTTCTGTTTCTCTGAGCTAGAACTATACATAGCAATTGGCATTTACGATGGCTGGAAGAGCATAAATCATCTTGAATATAACTTCATATATAGTCATCTTGAACATGAACTTTATTTTACAACACCATCAGAAATAATCTTACAGGCCAAAGGGACCCTTAGTTGATCTGCCAGCTCCCAACAACATTTCTATTTGATGAAACTAGGGCTCCTTACTGGGCCTATATCTAGTAATTCAAGTACTGGACTCTCGGAGGCATATATAAACCCCCCAAAATTGATAACCTTTTTATAGTCATTACTT
>JAQFXW010002243.1:0-13377 GCA_034693945.1 Dendrobaena attemsi
TCATGAATATTAAATAGTCACGTGATTTTGCTCTTACTGTCAGTATTTCATCTACTCTCCTTGAGCTTCTCTCTTCGACTGCACCATATATACTTCTCTTATTCTCACTTCCTCCTTTATGCGCTTCTCCTTTGCTTAAGTAGCAGCACCTTCGCTCTGCTTATCGAGTCGTCTGCCTGTTTCTTCTCTCTCTCTCTCTCTTTCTGTCTGTCGCTGTCTCTGTCTGTCTGTCTGTCTCTTCTGCTAGCGGCGGAGGGAGCAGGTTCAGCGGAGGGAAGAGCTACTGGAGTGGGCGATTGTAATCATCCGGCAATGCGTCTTATGTGCGGTCGACAGTGCATGATTCTCTGATCTAAATCGGTTATGTGTTGAATTGCAATCGTTCGCCGCCTCAGGTTGCTTCTCTCTTCAACAGGTTGTTCCTTCTCAGTTAGGTCCTTCCTATTCCTCAGCCACATGTAGATCCTTCTCAGTTTGCTCCTCCACTGCTTGCTTGTTCTTCTTCAATGTTCTCCTCCTCATCGTCCACATTCTCAGCAATTGCTCCTCCACAGCCTGCATGTTCTTCCTCAGCTTCTTCCTCTTCTTAACTTCTCTTCATTCTTGTTTCCCTTATTTATTTTCTTCCCTTTCTTCTTTCGTCTTCATCCACATCCTCAGATTGATCCTCCTGCTGTCTCTATAATTAATTTAAATCATTCCTCTTCTTCATATCCTTTTTCATCCAAATCGCTTCCTTCTTCATTCCTGATTGCCTACTTTTACTCCTCCTATGCCCCTCGATATCGTCCTCCTTTTCATCTTACTCCTCCATCTTTCCCACAGCTGTCTTGTCCTTTTCCTCTACTTCTAGTCCTTTTCTTTCTCTGTGTCTTCCTCCGTCCATTCCTTCTCCACCTTCCTCTTAACGCTCTTCATCTCTTCTCCCTCCTCTTCCATCACTCTCTTCTTCTTCCTCTTTCTCGACAATTGCCAGTCACACACACACGGTCCGTGTATCCACTAAACCCGGACCCCTTCCTTCAATTCCCTCCCTTCGGACGCTGCTGCGGTCCATGCCAAGCGCCCATCCGTCTTGCGTCGTTGACAAAGGAAAGCCGTTCTCTGTCCTCTCCTGATTGCACCGGGCGACCCTTGAAATCCTTCACCAAATCTCAGATCTCTTTTCGATGCCCAAGCATGCATTTTCTTCAAATTAATACATCTTCCTAGATTCTATAGCAAAGCAAACTAACTATAGGCGTCTGCTCCCTCTTATACTACCTCTTCTTCTCTGGATGTTAACAGAGATAAGAAAGGTGACACACATTGTTACGTGCTTAACTCCACAACAGAAGCTTTTCAGAATTGAAGAGGTAAATGTTGCACGGTCGTCTGTCTTCAATTTTATATAAACAGATGCATCACAGTTTAAATGAATTTATGTATACGGTACTATGGTAGGCCAATGCATGGTATATTAATGTATTTCTCAAGAGTTTAAAGGACGAGTAAATATGTAGCACAAGTCAAGTCAAGTACTGTTTATTGCAATAATTGCAGTATTTAACGTGACAACAAAAGTTCACAACGCTTATAGTGCTATTTTCGAGCATTTTTATAACCAGCATCAAAGCTAGTATGCAAAAGGAAATTCCCTAAAGGGACACATTTATCCCACTAATCAGAGGCACCTTTATCAATGCCACATGAACTTGCCATAGGCCTACTATAGATTGGGCTAGGAGACGATTTACATTTAAATTTAATGAGACGATATCGATATCAATTATATATTCACTCAGCTTGCTTTTAAATTGTGAGAGACTAAGCGAGTGAACTATGAATCCGTATAAAGAATTTGCTGTCGTACGTAAAATAAACTACCTTTCAGTCTCTCAAATGTGACTTAAAAATTCCTGTTTATAAGATGATATTGTCAAAAACGTAGTGGTTCCTTCTTTTTGGCCGTGCACCCTGTATACGCAAGACCACTGTTTCAGCTCATGAACGCATTCTGAGTGCAGTCTCTTTCTCGATGGCCATAATATAAATTGCAGCGGCGAATTTACCCTATAAAAGTAAACGAGGCCGTTCGTAGGCCTACAAAGAGGTAAAACTTATAAATTGAAATTGAAAGAAGTCAAAGAACATAATCATTAGTCGATCGCTTTTACGGGTTAGACTAAAACCATAAAAGACCATGATTTGGTAAAGATAACAAGTAAAGGTAAAAATTAATTTACATGTGGACCTATCTGCGCGATATACGAAAAATTGAATGTTGATTTAATTTAGGGCTGCAGTAAATGAAGCTAATTATGACGATTCTGAAAAGCTTCTTTCTACGAAGGTAGACACTAGACAAGTAGGCCTAACAGTGTGTGTGTGTCATCTTTCATATCACTGTTAAAATCCAGAAATTTGCTAAACTGACAACAGTACTTAGCCTAAAACTTCCATTGACTGACGAGAACTTTCTATAGGCCTACGCTTGTCGAAGTCCGTTAAATCAGCCATTGAAGCAATTTATAGGATCTGCTTTGACTGCTGCAGCAGTCGACTGAACTCTCATTTTATAAATACTATTATATATATGCCTTTTCAGAATCGTTATATATACATATAATCGTTATATTATATGTTTTTATGTATGACTGCATTGAAGCGTTTGGCTTTTGTGCCCTTGGAATTTGGTCGCGGGCTTTAATTAAATATGCAGATGTATATAATACGGTGGCATGCCTTTGTATACGAGATTTCATCATAGAACTTCTATGGAGCCGGATATATGTGGCAATTTATATAGCGCCTTGTGGAAACTCATAAACATAAGTTTTGCAAACTGGTATATTTTCACTTAATTATATTATAACATCACGATATTTATATATTTACTAGCTTGAGTAAATTTACTAGCTTGAGTAAGATTACCCGGCGTTGCACGGGTTAAGAAATAAAGCAAACCTTAACCCTGACCCTAACCGACCCTCACGACGGGTACCCTGACCCTAACTGACCCACTCGACGCCAACCCTGACCCTAACCGATCTTCTGCTCGGGTTAAGCGCCTATGCTTATAATAATCGCAGTGACGCAACAGACATATACGTCAATAGGTCTATTAAACTATGGCAAAAAGTAAGTATTTAAAAGTCTAACCACAGTGCATTGTTTTGGGACTTCTGTTGTGTTACACTTTTTGATTCATCAGAATACGAGAGGTGGGCTCGTTAAAAGTTCTGTAACTTTTGTTGCTTTTGAAATATTTTAATAGACTTTGGCGCAGATATGTAGATATGAATTGTCTTTAAGTCTGCAAAATGTCATTACGATATTATGTTAACGCATGACGGAAAGATTATAAAGAAAACTGTTAAATTGCTACATCTGTGTTTAACAAGGTTGTGCGATGATATGAGTCAGGTGAGGTGGAAGATTGTTATATCGCATACAATTTCAGCTATTTTCCACCTGTCTACCAAAAGTTATTACAATTGGTGAAAATTTGACGAAGTTGTGACAGAAACAGTTTTGCACAGTTTTTTGGTGGACACGGTGTATATGTATATGGGACGGTAGCAATGCATAGATTGAGTTGAGTGATCAGGATGACTACAATCTTAACTAGTACAGTGACTTCAGAATTTTGGGATTGTACAGTAAGAATTTGCGAGTACATTCAAGACACGTGAAAGATTTGCTCTATGATCTCCTCTCTATGATTTCTGAATGGAGACATGTATCGATCTCAAGTGTGTTGCCATCGCTTCCACGCATCTGAGTAGCCCTGAGCGAACGGCGAAGATAATAATTATAATATTTGTATAGCCTAACTTTACTTTAAGCCTATATCTACTTTAGCCTAATTTTAGCCTAACTTTACTTTAACCTACTTTACTTTAGCCTAACTTTGCTTTCCTTTCGGTTGTCTCGTTATTTTGCAATTCACATAACTTTCTTAGGCCTAGTCTATATAGACCCCTTCAAGAGTTTCTCTCTGCGCTGACCAATTTGACGCTATATAAATATAACTAAGTACGTAATAAAACAATTGATGTTCGTGAGGTTAACCTATCGTAAGATGGTCTTTAGTAGTAACCGGCAACAAAGACTGAGCATATAATTATGTAGGCCTATATGTATACGGTACATGTATCTCGTTTCAACTTAAATATGCTCGTTGAGTGTGGCCTTCCTAAATGTAAGTCCAGGTTAAATAATAATCAAGCTTATATTATTATCTAAAATTTGAATCTGAACTGAGGATGTCTGTTGAATTTACATTCTGATTAAGTGTTCTGATTAAGTAAGCCCTTTGAATTAAAAACCTGATTAAGTATGCCAATTTCAGCTTATAGATCAAGAATGATGGAGCCTTTGATTTATAGGGTCTATTGAACTCCAAAAAGGTTTTAGGCCTAATCAATCGGAATTTATAGCAAGACTTTATACTTAAATTTCGATTGGTTAGTATACTTAATTCTCCAGTAATTAAGCCTTTCAATTGAAATCCCAATTGAGTATGCCTTTATATAGTCTAACTCCTAAATCCAGGTTTTAGTATGCTCCCCTTTTCAATTTAAATCCCTCTGACCAGTTTTCGGAAATTCTCTCTCGTATATTATCGCGCTGAGCAGAGCGCGGCGTTCATGTCGTTGTCCCGAATTCCTCTCTGTACCTTTTCATTCTCCATTCTTTAATTCCTTCGCCTCATAACTCGCGTTAGTCGCTGCCCCGGACGACAGCTTTACGGCTGAGCCAACGAGGGTAAGCTCCAGCCATGGACGCTGTGGGTGGGAGCCTATAGGAGGGGGTCGTTCGTGTATACGACGGGTGAGGAGGGTGATTTCTTCGGATCTGGCCCCAGATCGGCTTTAGATCGGCGGCGTCCGGCGATTTCTATAGAGTTCTTCGGAGGCCGTTTGCCTTGCATCTAATAGGCCTACATATCATTATTTCGCTGCTGCTGCTCTCCACCGACTGTCTGTCGTTCCGCTGCGGAGGAGTCTTCGGCGGCGGTCGCAGCGACTGATAATGTTTACCGATGCGGGAAACCACTGCGCGATTCATTGTGCCAATTTATGGTTGATAGAGCTCGAAAGAAGAGAATCAGGCCCAGAGACTGAGTCAGAGAGTGACAGAAAAACAGAGAGAGAGACAGACGGAGTCAGAGAGAGAGACAGAAACAGGCAGACAATGACAGAAAGGAGAAAGTAAGAGAGAGTCAGAGGGAGAGAGAAAAGTAGAATAAAACACAATCAGAGACAGAGACACACACACAAATATTATATACATATGGACAAACATACAGGCACAGATAGGCCTACACATATCATTGGACAAACACACAGAGGCAGTAAAAGAGTTGCATGAATTGAGATGGAGAGACAGAGAAATGCAGAGACACAGAGATATCTTATGATAGAGAGAGACGGACAATGCGTGACGTGTCAGTGATACCGTGATAAGGAGCTAGATATAGCACGAAGCAAATAGGGAAAGACAGAAAGAGAGAAGAAAAGAGGCATATTTCTTTCCCATCTACCTCTTACTATCCTCTTTCTTCTTCACCTTTTCCTCCTTTTGTCTCTCAGTCGTATCTTCTCTCTGTTCCATTTTCGTGTCCTCTCTTTTCCCATTTATCTTCTTCTCTCCTCCTTATCCTCTTCTCTCCTCCTTCTCGACTTCCGCTTCTTCCTCCTCTATCTCCTCTTTTCTCGCCTCTTGCTTAATATCCTTTTGCCTTCTTCCTCCATCTTCTTCCATCTTCCTCCTTTATCTCCTTATTTCTTCATCCTCTTCCATCTCTATTCTCCACTTCTCAATATCCTCCTAGTCCTTCTCCTCCTCTTCATTTCATCTTTCCGTCATCCTCCTCCTCTTCCATTCCCTCCTTTCTATCTTTCTCCTCTTCCTCCATCTCCTCTTCTCCTCTTCATCTTCTTGTATCCTCCTCCAGTCCTCCTCCTCCTCCAGTCCTCCTCCTCCTCTTCATTTAATCTTTCCTTCATCCTCATTCTCTTCCATTTCCTCCCTTCTATCTTTCTCCTCTTCCTCCATCTCCTCTTCTTCTCCTCTTCATCTTCTTGTACCCTCCTCCAGTCCTCCTCTTCCTCCTCCTCCTCCTCCTCCTCCTCCTGTATTTCTTCGTCACGGTCATCGTCATCATATCGTCATCGTCTGTTGTCATTCGTCGGGTGATTGATGCACAAGATGTGGAATTTATCTGCTCCTCCTCTTCTTCCGTTTCGTCGCCCGCGATCGACGCTGCCGCCGTCGCTTGTGCAATTCTTTTATATTGCGACGTAAATCAAACGGATGACCATCGGTCGAATGGTTCAGCGACGCATCTCTCTGCCGCATGCACGCTGCACAACTACATTCCCTCAATTGATGTCATCCGTGGTCCGTTTCTTGACCGACCCCTTCTTTACATCTCGCCAGATGTTCGCCCTCCCTATCCCTCGTTTGGTCCTCCGTCCGCTGGTCCATTTGGGGACAGAAAGATGTGAACTGCGGGGTGGTATATATGTCATGAAACAGAGGTGGTAGGGAACTTGTAGGAACTGAGTGCGTGAATGACCATGGGTGATTGGGTTGGTGAATGAGACGTCCGTCGTTGAACTTGAATCGCCTCGGAGCAGGTTCCTAGAAGGGGCGCTATAAAAATTCTTGAATCGAATTGAATGAATTAGCAAGTATATGTGTATGGCTTGTATATGCAGTCGAGAGATGTTGATTGTTGACTGATGACGGAAGGGTCTAAGGGAGTTAGACCTATCCAACAGATCGTCTATAATGAGTAATGGAGTGAATATTATGTAAGTGGGATCCTTTTGTCTGGTGTATATGGACGTAGTTTGATTTCCGTTCATGGCGGCTGCCTCAACTCAAAAGAAAATTGATGACCCTTTTTTGGTCGTTTCTCTACTTTCCCACTTAAACTTCTTTGTCATGCAGATAGCCCCCTATTCCCTGATAAACTCCGCCCATGGTGGTGTTATCATCGTTAGTACAAGTATATGTAACCTTTTCGATTTGTGCCTCCTCATGTGTCTGCGAGTTTCTTCAATTTGTCCGGGTCTATAGTGTTCTGTTTTTTTTCTAATAATTAGATACATAGTCCAAAGTTTCCCTCCTTTTGTAAATAAGTTATTTCCATGGTATATCTTTAGATATATATATATAGATATATATATATAGTCCTGATTCACACTCACGTTGTCCTCAGTTTGTTCTCAGGTCGACTCCAGTGACCTCAGCCTGTTCTTAATCTGTACTCATGGTGTCGTATTACTTCACATCTTGCACAGTTAACCACCAAACGTCGGCCAATCTTTATCTAATATCGATTACCTGCATAGTATCTTGTAACGTTTCTTTTGTCTCCTCGGCTTGACCTACCCGGATTTTCTAACCGACAACAAGATTGTCTATTGCGGACTTGATTTCCTAGGGTGAATCAGCAGGTCTCCCTTTCGTCTGGTGCTGAGAAATTTCGAGGATTTGTATTATAGCGCTAGAAGAGGCGACCTATACCACATCACAATTCGACCTAGATTCAACTGACGTTATTGTGTTCGGTGCTGTTTAGCGATTCTTCTCCGTCCACCGCAGTCTCTGTCGGCGCGAAGAGAAGAAGGTCGAAATAAAAATGTCCCATGGGCGGATTCGACGACCTGTATAATACTATCGATGATTCGCAGTCATTATCATCCCGCTTCTGCTTCGCATCATATCGATTGCCATCAGCCACGCGCACGCTGCAGCGACGACGCATCGGACCACATTCAGATTTTCCATCGATTACAACAGGCATTAGGTTTCGTCTCTCAGCTGAGAACCGCCGATGCTGCTGTTGTCGATGGATGCCGATCGGTCGTTGTCGTCGCAGAACCCCGTGCTTTCTTTCTGCTGCTGGCCGCGGAACAATTAATGGCTCGGTTTTAATCTGTCCTACGGTATAATCTTCAGCGTTTTTCTTTCGGGCGTAAGCTCGTGGCGCGCCCCGATTCAATAGATAGCCGAACGACAGACCGATCGGCGTGAGTCTCGTTCCATTGACCGTTGTTTGTGCTCAGGATTTGGCGTCGCAGATCAGCCTTTAGGGTCCGCTGCTGCTGCTGCTGCTGAGATCAGATGCGGATCCAGAGGGAGATGGGGGGATGGAGAGAAGCAGAAGGAAAATATGATCCTATATACTGGGCTCATTTGATGCCATATAAATATGTATATAACTTATCTGGATTACTCTCTGTTCTCTTTGCCCGCACATCTACTGCACAAGAAGCAGAATCGTGCTTCTCAAGTGGCTGGCTCTTCGATCTGAAATAGCCTAATTTCGGCCTTAGCTTGCTTCCCAGAACTCCCTCTCTGTGTCTGCAGATTGCACTGTAATTCCTGAATTTCATTAACAGTGCAGTGAGTACAATTAAATTGTCGTCATCTACTATAGGGCCTACCAAATAACTTTGACTAAACTCTTAAATGAAACTTCTTACTTAAGTTTTTCGTCGTTGTCTTTAGATTATTTTTACGTTCAAAAGTAGTTATTAAACATAAAAATTAATTGTTTGGCCATAACTTCTATTGGAGTGGAATAATCCTCTGTCCAATTCTGGCATCTTGATCCTTTCGAAGGTGGTAGGCCTTATTATTAGTCTGACGTAATGTAGGGGTCTAAAAGTACAACGGTCTACGCCCTGCTACTAAATATAGAGCGGATATGTACAGCACATTAAATGAGTGGTTCAAACTATTCACGTGCACTTTGAAATAACTCTTATAATTTTATAATAGGTTCAAATTGAGAACAGAGTTTAAGAAACACAGGGTTTCAAAGAGTAAGTGTAATGCTGCTGTGTACAATTCAGAATGTGACATTTAGGAAGGACGATAAACAGTGAAAAAAGGAGAAGCACGGATTTAAATTTTTTTTTACCACGTATAGAAATAGGGAATAAGTTCATCATGACTTAATATGATAAAAAAACTAGTCTACCGCTAAGTCCATTCGATCAAGTTTCAGTTAAGAGAGAAAAGGAGGAAGAAGTTTTTCTTCAAAGATGAAGAATTCAGAAGGAATTAAGGTATTCATGTATTCTTCTGACGATCTCAACCAAGTTTCATTATGATCAAACACATCAACGAGATTATCTTACAGGTAATTTTGAAGAAGATACAGAGACCGAGACAGGGACAGAGAGAGAGACAGACAGACAGGCAGAAAGAAAGAATTGTAAATTAATCGAAGTAAGAATGTTAAGGCAAAAATGTTTGTTCCAAACACCATTCATGGTTGACCCAATGTCTCCGGAAAGAAGCTGTAGCAGAAGTGTTAGTGGACTTATAAAATATCAGCGAACTCCTCTCATAGTTTTTGGGCCCAGATGTATCTTCACAGAAACTAAAGTATTATGGTGATGGAATGCAGTAAGTTTATTATAAAAGGAATGCTACTGTTTTCAGCTATTATTTTATAAAGAGTTTTTTTTAAATAAGGAGGTTTGTGAAGTGAAATTAAGGAATAAAGAATGAGATGCTACGAATGGAGACGTGGAGTGCATGGCGCGTGCGTCAGAGCCTACATATTAAAATAGAGAACAAGGTGTATGTATTGTAGGCCTATCTCATCATTTACGGTATATGTGTAATATACCGGTAGCGCCTCTTGTATAGGATTAACCGTTCAGACGCGCTTCCATGCAATGTGCCACGAGAGAACACGCATAAGAGGAGCGAATGAAGATGAGTGAGATACAGACAGGAGTAAAAAGTGAGTATATGAAGAAAGTGCATTCAAGAGAGAGAGAGAGGGAAACGACCTATTATAGGCCTATTATAGTCCTCAGTCCTCACTATTGCCGTCGAACCCGTTCTAGATCTGGTGTTATATTGGTTTGAAATGTAAAGCCAGAGAGCATCGACAGCCTGATGTGTAGAGAATATCAGACTGCCTTCTTGATGAGTAACAATTATTACTGCAGTTCGAAAACTGTAACGCTGGCAGCTCCGCAGTCGGAACTTCTGTATATCATGTGGACATGTGTACAGACATGCAGGTAAAAGAAATCTGTAATTTACTGACAAACGCATGCAGCATGCATGTATAGCTCAACGTATGGGCCTAATTAAAATTCTGCCATGCTGCAGGTGTGACTGTTTTGGAGCTGTTGTAGCTTTTAATTATAGGAAGTGCAGAAACTGGGTGTATGAACAGATAAACTGATATTAAATATTTTTCACGATGATGTATAATATATATTATATAGGCCTACTAATGCTATATAGTTATGTGTCGATTTTAGTTATGGTTATTCTGTGATAGGCACTTTATAAATCTGAGAAAATTGTGAAATTATTAATATCAGAGTCTACCAACGTGCATTATACAATTGCATACGTGCTGCAATTCTGCATAGATGTTGGCCTATATGTATGTAACTATAATTATACAAGGCCTACCACCTTCGAAAGGATCAAGATGACAGAATTGGACAGAGGATTATTCCACTCCAATAGAAGACAGAATAGAGCCTACTATCTATCTATATGATGAAACACTGGACCACAGTACTGTGGACCAGCAAGAAAATGATGTAGATATACAGGGCGTTTCATAAAAAATAACCCCGTACATTTTTTGTGAATATTTCGGCCAAAAGTAGGAAGTTTTAAATAACATTCTACAGGATGAAAGGCAATTCATATTTACATATCACTCCCAAATTTCACTAAAATATTTTACACGAAACAAAAGTTATTCAACTTTTAGTGACGTCACCCACTGTTCTTTGATGGTTCAAGAACGTTTAACAGTTCTTTGCTAATATTTCAGTAAAAAATATTATGTAATGAAATCTCCCAGGCCTATAGGCAACTAGTATTTACATATAGCGACCAAATTTATTGAAATATTTCAAACAAAAACAAAAGTTGCAGCAATTTTGGGGAACATGTAACGGAGGTTACAAGATTGGAGGAAGGAGAATAACGAACTTAACATACGCTGACGATATAGTATTGATCGGAGAGTCACCAGACGAGCTGCAGGATCTCGTACAGAGGCTGCAGGTGGGAGCAGGTCAAAAGTATGGTCTGATAACAATCATAGGAAAAACAAGAGTTATGGCGACAGGCATGAGTGCACTGAACATTTGTGTGGAAGGTAATAGGTTGCAACAAGTAGACCACATACAATACTTGGGGGTTGCAATCACAGTGGATGGAGGAAGTGAAGAAAACATAAAGGCGAGAGTGGGCATGGAGAAGAAAGTATTATCGGGAATGGGAACAATATGGAGAACGAAGGCATAGCAAATCAGACCAAGTTGAGATTGCTACGTACGCTGATATTTCCAATAGCAAAGTGCGGTGCAGAAGCATGGGCATATAGAAAAAGTGAACAAAGAAGAATAAGGTCATTTGAAACAACATCATACAGAAGAATATTCAGGATTCCGTGGACAGCCAGGAAGAGCAATGAGGAATTGCTAAAAGAAGTAGGTGGAGAGTGGCTATGGGGTGAAATAGTGAAAATGAAGAAAATGAAGCTAAAGTATTTTGAACACATCACGAGGAAGACAACAAACTGCCTAGAAAAAGATATTATCATCGGAGAAACGGAGGAATCAAGAGCCAGAGGCAGGCCTAGGAGGATGTGAATGAATGACGTGACGGTGTTGTCATTAAAGCAGGTGGTGCATGCCATGCGGCAGAGGGATTCCTGGAGAGAAATTGTACATGATGCCGTCAAAGTTCGTAGAGACGAATAAGGCACCGACGACTCTGCATACAATACTGTTCAGTTGAACTGCAAAGGTTCTATAAAAGTCCATAACTATTGGTTTAAGCTAGATATCGCTTTTAAGTTTATATAAATGATAGAAATATTGTATTATATCTTTTAAAAAAAGTAAGTTAAAAAGTAAAGTGCAACCACGGGCCGAAGGCCCATTGGGAGGCGCTCATCTCCTTTACCTTGGCCCTTGAGTCAGCAATGGACGAATCCCAAGGTCCTGAACACGGGACCGATGTATTGCAGGACTTGCCATTTACTTCCCAGCTTACGCTGGTACCAAATATTACTGCTTGGTGACAGAGGCACATGTGCGCAAACAACTTGCCCAAGGTCGCTACACGTATCGATCCCGCATCGGCCGCTATGTGAGCGGACGCGCTACGAGGTCGGTCACCGTGTCACACTGAGAACGAGACAAACAAAATGATCAAGACAAATAAATTATTTGAAAGCCTGTATTATATTCCATACCCGCCATAAGCATCTTCATAGACATCATCATCATCACTGGTCACAAAAGATGAATTATGAAAGGAGGAATTCTTTTCAATCCTCGGTTGCCTTGGAGGAAGCATTTCTTCTACCAAACTGCGTAATCGATTCACTTCCTGGCGCAATAACTCCATTTGTCGGTTTAAACTCAAAATCTGATCAGTAAGTCTCCGACGAACTATGTAGCATGCAGCACATCCACCAAACAACATTCCAACTCCAGCCGCAACAAACACCACTCGTCTGCCACTTAGAAGAAACGCCATTTCACAGATTCACAAAATCTTTTAATTCAATCCTAAAACAAAGTGCAAAATCCATAGCTTTGCCATTTAATTAAGCCAATCTTAATGCCTTGAAAGACTCCGAATACAAGGCGATGTCAATATCATATCCTGTGTTGTATTGTACTTACAGATCTCTACAGCACATCTCTGAGTACCATCTAATTAGAGGCAATTCTAAGACACTGGGCAGAACGCAATACTGCCAGTTCAGATCATGGAATCGTGAACGTGTCACTGATGGATGGTTATTCCAGAGCAAATTAAGGACCAACAGACACATGCAAAGGCATGATGCCGGGCAGTAGCAGTCCATGAATGAGGTACCAAAAGGTATTAATTGTCTAAACAATGGAAGGCAATTAGTGGCTGGCGAATCAAGTCACAAAGGCAGCGTGGAGCCTGATCCAAACATGCTTTTTAGGTAAGAAAGAAAATAACTGATTACCTACAATATAATACCAATTATCCTGCACTAAAATTCAAATGCTACTGATAAATACAAAGTAGAAATGTATGCACTTATATTTTATAAACAGCAATTTGCGTTTGTCACAAGTTGCACATAAGACATAAATAAATGGTTTCTGTTGCATTATTTGGAAAGTCATAGCAATGAATGGCACTTAGGGATTGACCGAGTGAACATCTTTCACCGAGTAACGATTCCGAGTATTTAGAAATGCTATTTGCCGATTCCGAGTACGAACCGAGTTGCAAAGCTTCAAATTTTTACGTATTTAGTCACGTAACCCTTAGTAAACATTAAGCATAATAAATTACATGAAGTTTTGAATTGCAATTGAAAAGAATTAACTT
>JAQFXW010002244.1:0-13377 GCA_034693945.1 Dendrobaena attemsi
CCTCTGAATAGTAGTGGACTGTAAGAGGCGGTATAGAAATACACACATACATACATACATACATACATATATAGTCAAATTTCTTCAAATGTAACTGTGATGACCTTCTGCGGAAAAGGAGAAACGTACCCTTTATTCAGTCTTGTGTTCAGTCATGGCCGGGGTTAGTTGGAGCGTAACAATATTAGCCATCCATAAACTGCTTAATGGCCTCTCCAATATGTTCCTTGGGAGGCCCAAGGCAAACGGAGATCCGATTAGATGGAGTTGCTTCGATGTAACTAAGTAAGTAAGTTAGTCATTGCAAATTGTGTGGAGTTGGCAATTTCTGCTCCAGGCCACATTGCATTGCACTGTGTCAGTCTGTCTGTATTCTTGTCTGTTTCTTACTTTCTGCACTCTTGTAAGTTATGTCTGGAAATAGCGGACACTTCACGTTTATAGCCAGAATACTCATAGACTCAACCTCTAGTCATGAAAAACAGTTTATACTATTTGATCAGACAACTATGACCATTGATCAATTATCGTATTGAAACAGAAGACCCATTCCCGATTAAGATCTATGTGTTTGAACATGTAAGGTTACAACTAAGTTGAACTAAACTGTAACTGCTGCATGTTGCCCTTCAGATGTAAACAACCCTAGGCCTAGAGGGAAGCGGTGGTGAAGAGGCATGTTCTATTCCTTGTGTCCAGAGGGTTGCATGTTTGATACTACCTCAGGCCACTGCCTGGGGACCTCGGACAAGTTGCTCACCAGTAGTTGTCTGTTAGAAAGCAAGAAATCACCTTACTAATCTCATTCCCCCTCCCATCATTAAGTTATATTAAAGCTAATAATGCTCTAGATATGAATCTCATACAAATTGACCCAAGTTTCAAGCATGTTGAATTTGCAACTGCCAGTACAGAGGACTTTACATAGAGGTCAATCGTTAAGGTGGTAAGTCAGATGAATTTACAGGCCTGCAGAACTTGTTTATACCAGTTAAGCAACTGAATGAGACGATCAGTGGAGGAAGGATGTTCCCATTGCAGCTGTCACCAACCGACTTGATTCATTCCTTCGATGCTGAAATACTGCAATCAATTTCTTGACGTGATGTTCATTCATTCATTCATTACAGGGATTTGTATAGCGCTCCTTCAAGGCAACTACTCAGAAGCGCTATGTTAAAGTAGTTCAATATGAAGCTATGCACCCTGGTGATGATTGCACTTGAGGCTGTTGCACTTGAGGCTGTTATGTATTGGGCTGCTGCACTTACTCTTTTGGTTGTGCTTATCTATAGGGGATGTTGTACTTGGCTGTTGTTTAGACTGGTGCAACCGATGTATTTTGTTGCTTTTGCACTTAGGGCAGTTGCATTTAGTGCTAGACTCTGTTACTGTTCCACTTGAGATGTGTAAAGCACCTCAATAGAAGCACTCCTGAGTAGACTTGCTCTGTAAGATGCGCTATATAAAAGTTCAAATACAATTCAATACAATACACTCCTGACCCAATCAGATGGAAGCACTGTTAAACAGCGTTGTCTTCAGACACAGGCAAAACACAGAGAAATTGTTGTAATTGGCAATTTGATGATTTGACCTTATGCAGTACTGTGCTTCATTTCTGCTGCAAGTGAAATTTATTTTTGCTTTAAAATGCAATCAATAAATCATTTAATTCTCGTTTATTGACGTCAGAAGACAAATATTCGATTCATTGCAACTGTCACACTGAATGAATAGAAATTAAAATATTTGACTTACTGTAGCTGTACATTTTCAATTTATGGTTGAGGGGATCAATTATATGTTTATCTATAGAGCTCTAGGTATAGAATTACTGTCTGCTTTTTTATGGAGAGCAAAAAGCCAAGAACATTTGATGACGACAGAGCGAATAACTGGTTAGGCAAATTGGACGAAAATGAAGTATCCATGACTGGTAGATTTGAAAATTAGTGCTTAAGGTCTGTCATACTCTCAGTATGAGTGAGAGTCTATTATTTCTACATACTCTATAACACACTCATCTTTCCGGTAAAATAGTTGAGAATTAAAAAGCCCAGTCATTGCTTGCATGTGAGTTGAGTAGAAATGAATTGACATTTTTATTATATTTGCAAATGCACTTGAGAAGAGTCTTGCACTTGATAATGTTGGCTGCAGAAACTGTTAAGATCTACAGTGTCGGAAG
This sequence comes from Dendrobaena attemsi, assembly GCA_034693945.1. NCBI lineage: Eukaryota > Metazoa > Annelida > Clitellata > Crassiclitellata > Lumbricidae > Dendrobaena > Dendrobaena attemsi. The sequence goes on from JAQFXW010002244.1 coordinate 2,192, forward strand.
CTGTCAGTTAACTGAGTTGGACATTTCTAATCTCACATCTAATATAGCATGACAACCCCCATCATATTATGTGATGGTTTGACATTGAATTTCATCTTTCTTTGTTGATATCTGATCATGTCAGCCAGGTAGAGTTTAGCTATATATCCAACCTGGTCAGTACGTGTCATAAATGCTTTATATTACTTTAAGGTGTCGATCCTGCATGTAGATGGATAACTTATCGTCCACGAAATTGTTGGTAACTTAGCTGACTAGCTGTTTAATTCACTTTGTTTTCAGTGGTGTTACCTATTGATATAATGATCTTAGTGTGATTTTAGTCATTCAAGTCAAGTCAAGCATCATTTTATTTCAACCAAACCCAGAGGGTAAAGCAAGCAGGATGTAGGTTCGTTTACAAAGCGGAGGCCCAAAAGGGATCGAAATCCCGCTGTTAGGGACATCCTAGGAAGAAGCATTTATTCATTTGAAGATTTTTAGCACCTCTTACAGTGTACTATTACTTAGAGGTACCCCAACTACAGCTCTGATGTTGAGTCGGTTTTGACATGTCGAAGCGCCTCAATTTACCACACTACCAAGCGAAAGAAGAAGCTGAGTCGACGTTTGTTATTCGTGATAGTGTTTGTATTGATGTTGACTACATTGTTAATCAAGAAATAAGATGACATGTAATGTCAACAAGGAGGATAGAAATAATTACAATAGTGAGGAATTCAAGAGGAAAGAAGGAAACAAAAGCAACAAGCAGGGACAGTATGAAGATGGGAAAATGAAAAGAGGGAAAAATGAAGTAAGAAAATAAGGAATGAAGGATAGAAGGAAGAAAATCTTTAACAAAGAAGAATGGATGGAAGAAAGATGGAAGAAGAGAAGAATGGAAGAAATAACAACAGTAGGAGAGGAGGAAGATAGGATAGAAAAAAGGCAATAAATAATGAATTATGGACAGAAGCAAAGCTGCTGTGGCTAGAAACGATGTTGTTCAAGGTCGTGTAGATGTATTAAGGTTGCAATATGGACACGACCGGCGGAGTCAATTAAGAAGGAAATGAAGCGAACACTTCTCTGGCGGTGTAACAAGATCTTTCGGAGACCTGGGCTTCTGCATTTGATGACTTCTTTGGTCAACCTCCGCAGCACAGGTATCCATGGCATCTGTTGGCTCACAGCATCACTTACTTTGCTTCATCACTGGCTCAGCATCACTTATCACTTACCTTGCTTCATCGTTGAATTGCTCTGGCTCCCTCTGTTGTTGATTGGTCGGGTTTCAGGAAATGACTTCGCCTTCTCAAAGACGTCCTATCCCGACGCTGTGGGGTTTTCAAGTCTGGATCACGAAATGATGATTATATACGGTAGTCCTTGGATATAGGTGAACGAATTAATGTACTGGATACAGTCATTTACTCAGCTTCTTTAGTTATATGGAAAGAATGCCTGCTACAGCAGTGCCAGGCCACCATCTGACTGTATTGTTTGGCGAAATAGTGTTATGTAGAGAATGTTCTGTGCCTAGTGACTGGAGAGTCACAGGTTGAAATTACCTCAAGCGAATATGTAGAGACCTTGAGCAAGTTCTTTACTGGCAATTGCTCTGTGACGGTGGGCTTAGTGTTATGGATATGACACTGGTATATATGGAGTATAAGATCTAAAATCGAGTTCCTTAGGTAGACATTCTGTCAGCAGGTGGCCTAGTAAATGAGGCACTTTGGCGTGTTAGATTGAGTAACTTCTATAGAATGCTTTGAATAAATACGAAATAAATAAATAAATAAAATCTTTTCATAAGTCTTGAAATTGAACCCACTGAAATATATTAACTCTTGACGCTGTTCGTATTGACTATTGTATTATTTATTTTATTTATTTACGCATACCGCCCCTTCAAGTCCACTACTACTCAGAGGCGGTCCCGACTACTATCCAAAGGAGTGTCGGAGTTTTCACGCCAAAGCGCTACGAGCAGCTGTAGGTGGAGGACCTGATCAAGGTCCCTACATGGTGGTTCGGGTCTGAATCGAAGCTGCGACCCTTCGGACGAAAGGCATCGACTATCCCACTGTTCCACACACGCCCCATGTGCTAGCCTGAGATGTTAAATTTCTGAATGTCAGCAGGCATCGGACTCGAACTCGGTACCGTGCAAACACACAGCCGAAGCGCTCCCACTGTAGCTACCTGGGCTAGTATTATATGGTACATTGTTGCATATGTTGCAATGCATTTTAATTATTTGTAATTATTGTATTGCGATGTATTCGATCGTATTGTATTACTTTCTATTGTGCTGTGGTATTGTGTACTTTGATTTATTGTACTGCATTTACTTCTCAGTGCCTACTTGCTTAGAATACCATATATCGAATATTCATCGTTGGGTGTTGGACCATTGGTGCTGTGTATCAACTTATTCCTGACTATGGATGATGATAGATGAGTTGGCTCAAGATGGTCTTAGGCCTGTTTATCTGAGTTTTATTGTAGCATCTGTCTCCTTCATCCTGGCAGAGATTTGTCAAGACTTTACTTGTGTCAGACTCTAGTGCCAGGCATAGATTTAACAGAAAGGAGGAATTTGTCGAGGTGCTATTTCAATTTCACAAGCCGACATTAAAAGCTGGTCGCATTTGTCACTGTTGTGTCCATGGCTTTATACATACACTTTCTAACCCTTCCTTTATTTATATAGATGAACTGGCAGAATAACCCAACCTGACTTCGCCTGGGTGATATTTTGCGCAATTAAAGTATATGCAGTTGCTTTTGCTTGCAAATGTACATATTACAGTGCCACTGTGTACTTTTAGCAATCATTAGCAGCTTGTATCATACAGGTAAAGGTATACATTTACTGTATCATGCTTTTAATAGAAATCCACTTGATGAATCTGAAAATAGTTGGTATATAATAAAAGACAAGGTGTATATTTAAAATGTATATATATATAAATATATATTATACAGGCAGGATCCTGCTGTATATTTTAATAAATATATATGTTTATATTTTTGTGTTTGATATGTCTATGAATTGGATGTGTTTGTCATATTTTTAAAAGGCTCTGGCGTCAAGATGTGTTGCTTGCTTTCGGATAAAACATCTCAAGTGACAATAACCGCACACTCATTGTTCACATGAGAACCTTTTTCAAAGTCTTTTTAGTTGGGACATACATCTCCTACTTCGAGATTGCAGTTTCCAAGATTGCTGTTTTTTGTTCGATAGCAGCTGTGTATTCTAATTTCTTCTAAATTAATTACTTCCTTTTAATTTAATTTAATTGATTTCATAGATCTTATATAAAATGCCCATAGCTTCAATCAGTGCTCATGTCAACGGTAACCGTTGTCAGAATTAGAAGTCATTGGAGATGTCCCATAAAGGTTCGATGGGTCAGCAAAGCCAGGAAACTGGCCACAATCATTAGCAAGTTGGAGCAGACTTTTAAAAATAATAATTAATTCTTTGGCCCTGAACTTGTAAGTGAACTTGGTTGGAGGCGGTCCCTACTACAGCGCGGAGGTGGATCAAAGTTTACACATGTAAGCAATGGTGAGTAAAGGACTTGCTCAAGGTACCTAAGCTGTGGCTTGGATCTGAATCGAACCGCCACCACGCCCCTCAAGTCTCACCTTGAACAAGTCTCTCACTCACAATTGCTCTATGCCATCAATGGATGATTCTTCAGTAGTGGATTTTCACAAATCTGGATGTAACAGAAAGTCAGGAATATTGCTGCTGTGTTTTTATGCAGTGTATGTTGGAATACATAGAATTATGTTACTACCATCGTACTGCTACAGAGCTCACTTTATTATCTCCCTGTCTCTCTCTTGTTTGTTATTTAATCCATGTAATTGTTAATTAGACCTGTCTGAAATGCCAGGAAATGTTTTGGGTTTAATTGTTTGCTGTCACTGAGAGGGGATTCATTCTGTCAGACAATCAGTCATTTCACCAGGAAACTACTTTCAGATATACCTGATAGTCGCTGTATAAATATGTTCAGGTAAATACAGTTAATATGTCCAGTCCACATTAATGCATACATTAATTCATCGAAGCACAAGCAATACATGTTATGTACATGTAAACTCTAAATGAGAACATGCATGGTGTGTCATAGGAGGAATTGGTGGCTTATGAATTCGACACCAGCATTATGAAATTACTTTTAAAATATAATAATTAATTCTTTGGCCCTGAACTTGTTGTAACTTGGCCATCCTATGTCGCTCAGTGGTAGCGACAGATGCAAGACCTTCTCTATGTTTCAGGGGAGAAGTTGCAGCAGTTGTACTTTTGAGGCTTCTTGAGGTTACTTACTATGGAAATCCATCTTAAGAGGAGCTTCATTTGTGCTATCATTAATCTTTGCCCTTTGAAGCAATTCCGGAAAAAAAGAAGCCATTTGATCTGAATCGTCGTTCGTAATTTCATTTTATTAGCCTTGGCATATGAGGTCAGATAGAACAGTACCACAGTTACATCCTTGGCATCCCTTTGCACGAGAGTAGATAGAGAGACATATTTTCAGAGACTTTATAAAACAGTATATAGAAGTTATTCTTGCACAAATGTATGCATACTTATTTACATGCATTCATACTTGTATACAGATTACCGTTGTTTGTTGATGAACAACCTTCCCACCGGGCTGCCCAGTTTCTAGAATCTGTCTGTCTGCCTATGTATCTGCCTGTCTGTCTGGCCACATACAATTTATAAACAGACACATACAATATATGATACATAGCCATATTTATATGGATGGACAATTGGACATTTTCATATGCATATCAATTCTTTTTATTGTTCCCAATAAAACCAAAATCTGTACAGGCACTGTAGCGTGATTACCAAAACTAGTAAATTGATTAGGCCTAACAAGTTGTGCTATGCTTATAACTGATGAGCATGCAGATTTTGAAAACGGAGAGTGCTGCTAGATTAAGGATATCCATATATTGTATTGTATTTACAGACTTCTAAAGCGCCTCTCCCAGTACTACCTAATCAAAGCTAGGGCATAACCAAAATCCGGATTTGCAAACCAGATTTGCCGATTTTGGACTTTCCGGAATTTTTACCTGCCAATTATACAGCCTACCGATTTGTACTTTTTTTGGTGATATGTAAAGAAACTGCTGTCAGTGTCTATAGGCCATGAAATGCCATTTTATTCCTTAGGTTGCTGACAAAACAGCATTTGTAATAAGTACGGTAATATTTAGATGGAGGGTCAGGCCTTTTGAGCTACTCGTTCAGAGGTCAATGAACCTTGTCCTGTCAAGATTGAATTTTGAGATCTTCTTGTTTACCAAGACGATGTTGTCAAAGTTTTCTCACCGCATGCAACGTTTGGATCGTAACATACCTGCATAAATACTGTGTTACTATCTGGAATTGGATCTGGAATCGGTAAATAATGAACTTAGCTGTCCGAAATCAATAATAAAACTCAAGTCGGTTACTCGGAGTTGAACACCATGATAGAAGTGTTGAGACCTAACAAATCATCACACAGTTTTATGCAACTATACATGCTTATACCTATTACGTATCAATGATGATATATTTCTGACTGAGTATGTATGTCTTAATCGTAGGCTGAATGCTGGTTGGTCGGTTCACACGGCGAAAATAGCGTCCTTCACGAAGTCAGATCAGCTGTCGGCTGAAGAAACGGAACAGATACTGAACGTCATCAGACAGGCCGAGCGTCTCGAACAAGCCGAAATGGAACGCATTGGGTCAGTCTCTCTCTCTCTCTTGAATAATATTAACTCTAGTTATTAACAAATAATATTTTATTTTTTATTTATTTATTTATTCACATATTTCTATACCGTCACTTCAAGTCTCCTACTATACTCAGAAGCGGTCCCAACTACAGCCCGGAGGTGTGTCGGAGTTTACACGCCGAAGCGCGACGAGCAATTGTGAGTGAAGGACTTGCTCAAGCTCTTTACGCGGCGGGTGGGATTCGAACCGCAACCCTTCAGTTGCAAGGCGGCGACCTTCACCACGTATTATATTGATGACAATTATATTTCGTCATGATACATTGATACTGTTGTTACAAGAGCGGCTCAGAAGACAGCTGACAGCAAGATTTCTGCCTAGATATACTCAAGAGAGAGGAGTAGCACCGCAAAGTGATTTAAAACAAAGCAAACATGTGGAACAGAACTGACAAAAAAACAGTGGAGGAAGTTGTAGAAGACATTGTCGTACTTCCTACTAATTTTCAAAAGATTGGCATCGCGGCTTTGAATACTGTCAGGAGATTCCTGGGCCACCTCAAATTAACTCACTTGAAATCCAAAAGTCATTTTAACAAGACACGCATGGCAAACGGTTAGAGACAACAATGTATCGAAATATACACGAGTTGAAAGATAATGAGACGAAGAATCAGAACGGCTTTAGTAACCAACATGCGTTCAGTTTGCCCTGCTCTTCTAGATTTTTGTACTCTGAGTAGACTCAGATGACGTATGGAGCAGTAGCTAAACGTGCTCCATGTTGCTTGGCGCAGTTACGAGACGTCGCTTGTGACATGGGAGAGCAAGTCTTATGCGAAGGATGGTGCTCACTACTTATCGAATGTAGGATAGATTTAAAAAATAACCATGTCCCATAAAAACTATCTGTTTGTTGCCATCTTTATATTGACCTCTCTCAATCAAGATGGCCCTTGTTGCATCTAGAATACTTTCTCTAATTTTTACTCTTTCTTTCTTTCTTTTGGGCAATACTTTTCGTCTTTGTGTTAAAATGTGGAACTGTGCATGTTTCGTAATATAGATCACTGGGAATGCAATTTTGTGAGGTTTTATGGGACTGTCATTAAATATTTTGGAAGCATTGTGCTTGGTCGTCATATGTTCATGGCCATCTGCCATAGAAATATGTCTTTCCTGTTTGATTAGAGTGTGAAATACGGTACTATGTGGTTTTATTAAATACGCACAAAATTTATTCTCGAGATTTAGGTTGAAATAGGTTGGGTATTCAGTGGAAAGTTCACTTTACTCTGAGGGTGAAAAAACTGAAAGTTATTTAGATGTCCAATAATAACCAGTGTAAATTTAAATCAGCATCATTGAGCAACATTGGCATTTTAAAATAAATCCTGTTCTATCATTGAATAGGATTTACATTGATAATCAGCAAAATCTGTATACGGTAACCTGTTGGATGACGACATTTTTCAATATTCACTGACAATAAGAATTCTCTGACAAGCAATGGTGATTAGAAGCTGGAATCAACTGATATCTGACAATTTATTGATAGGGAATTTGTTAACTTACCAAAAATCTTTTGATTAATAGCAGTAATCTAGTGGTTAATAATAATAGTGAGATTCCTATCCATCTTGTTCTATCTCTGCTGATGCTCAGATCTCCTGTCATTTGTATTGTAGCCATTTGCCATTAATTTCTTCTGTTATTAAAATTAATTATATTAAATATAAAGATGCTAGTCTCTCTGGAATTTTATGCTGCAAAAATCGTTAATGTGGATTTTGGTCTGATTAAAATAATGTTGGTGAACTCATGAGGTAGATTTTATGTTTGTGAACAGAAATTTGTTTGTCTCGACCGGTTTATGTGTGCTGAGCGTGTTGTAATGAAATCAGTAAATCAAGTTACGGTATCCGTTTAGCCGATATTTCATATTCGTTTGCAGCTCTAAAACAATGGTTGTTTAAAACAATGGTTGGTTTAAAATAATGGTTGGTTAAAAACAATGGTTGGTTAAGAACAATGGTTTGTTGCTTTGAATTGAAAATACACATTCCGTGATTTTTCCGGGCTGCATTTGATTAAGTTCATTCGTCCTATAGATCAGACTATGCACATTGCATGTGGCCTGACCAAAGATAATCGCTTTTCGTCCAGCGTTATGGTCGCATTGGTCGGCTGTTGGCTGGTCTGAGTTAATGGACAGGAATGTTTTTGCTAGTACTCTGGGTCAGTAGTAATGAAATGTTTGCCAATTAGAGAAGCCTGCGTATTGACCCTTAGCAAGTGGGTCGACCATATGCTTGTTTCAGTTGCCACAAGGATTCAGATTTACGGACCTCGCGTGTATGGATTGTGAAGTGAGTAGAAACTGATAATGAAAACAAAAGACTACGAAGACAATGACTCTGTGCACAGGTAACGAACGGTAAGCAGTCGATGCTATTGATGCAGTCAGCCGACGATGCATGACTGATTTCATTCGCTTTGATTTCAGAACAAAGCAGGAGGAGGGGAAGAGGAGGAGCAAACAGAGAGCCTGGCGAAGAGGACGTGGAGGAGCAAGGAATAAGGACGCGAAGGAGAATAAGAGGAGCTTGGTGAGTCGAAAGGGATGCAGAGGAGTAAAAGAAGCGGAGGAAAACAGGAAGTGCAAGAGCGGGAGTTAAATAGGAGATTTTTGAGGAGGAGGAAGTGAAATGTAAAACGTGGATACGGAGAGGAGCAAGAGCATAGGTGAGGAGCAAAAGGAAAGAAAATAATGAAGATGGAAGAAGGAGACAGATGAAACAAGTTAGTGGTGAATTAAGGAGGATGAAATGTGAGACGAAAAACATGAAGATTTATGGTCTGATGAATATTAAATGTGGAAGAAGAAGAAGAAGATCAGTTCCTTTAGCTATCCCTCAGTGATCCATGGATACAAAGAGTTAGCGACTTCACTTTCTTAGCCTCTGCTTATGGGGCGGGTGGCCAGTGCTCTCCCTCACTTTTTGGTCTTCCAACTTACAGTGTGCTCATCAGAACCGATTTCGATATGGGTGCAATGGGAAGCAGAAGTCACGAACCAAATTTCTGCCCTGTACAGGATTTGAACCCCGGACCTCACGGCTGACAGTTCAGCGTGCTAACCACTGTTCTATCAAGCACTCGTGGAAGAAATTGATGAAGAGGAGTAGGTAGAGAATCTAATGAAGATAATGGTGAAAGAAAGAAGGGGGTGGTACGTAGAGGAGGAGACCAATTCCAAGGAGAATGAAGACACAGAAAATGCTTACAAGTATAATGAGGATTTATATGGTGCCTCTTTAAGGTTGTCCACTCGGAAAGCAACGAAGAATCGAAGATGGATGGAAGTTAGGTAGTTGCTAACAGTCTTCTGCTTCATTCGTTTCGATCTACTTTTTATTATGTTAAATAATAATGATGTTATTATTATTATTATTGCAATTTAATTACATCAAAGGATAAACCCCAAAAGGAAACCTGGATGCTAGCCCTCTGCCTCTGTTGACAGTCGTAGGCTGTACATGGGTGCCTATACAGTATACATAGGGGCAGGAGGAGCAAGTATCTAAGTGCAATTTCTTAATATTTCTTCACATTTAGACTTTTACTATAATTAAGTAAATATATTAATGATAGGCAAAGTGAAATTGAGGAATTTAACTTTATGTAAGTATAAAATGTACATTGTACCCATTGCCCATGCTATTTTCTAAAGACCCAATTATGATGATATGATACATTATTTAGGCCTATAGTCATGTATTTTATTCATATAAACAAAACCTCTAAGCCAGGACGGGCAGGAGTAATTAAACTAATTATTGAGAATTTTTTACTTATTTTGCTAGATTTTAGCATTTTTATTTTTTCTCTCGAAAATGCGGGGCCCTCAAAACTTCGGATCCGGTGCTGCAGCACTCTTAGTATATTCTCTAATGCTTCCCTGCTAACTCTGCAGCCATTATTGTGCTCCATAATAATAATAATAATAATAATAATATTTATTCTTTAATGACCAATCGATAATCGCGTTTTGGTTTACAAGTACACGTTATACGAAATACGGCCTCGCTCAGGTCGGCTTCACAGCAGGTTCAATTTAACTTACCATGTAGCTCTACTGCTTTACCATGACTGTAATGTAGTGTGAATCGATGAATTTCTCTGCGCCACAAAAGCCATGTCAAGGAAATCAGTTGTTTCGCCATCTCTAATGTAGCACTGTCTGCTGGTTCTACTGCCTATAGAAGGCAAGAAGAGCTTTGATGGATAAGTTTTTCATGTGGAGGCAACTGCTGCAAGCATGGCTTCGAACAGCAGCAGCAGTAATTGATGCTTGGCGGTTGTCTGCAGCGAATGTAAATTTGTTGTCTCGATTGGCGCCAATCACGACCTGTCCCTAAGATTTATTCCACGCCAGAGAAACGCCGATAATGACGTCATTTATTTTCCATTCACGGTTCAACCGGTAAATAATCATCTCTAATTGTCTGAGACGGACAGATGGATGGATGGATGGATGGGTCGAGAGTGGTTGGGTAGATGGATGGGGAAGGTGGAAGGGTAGATGGATGGATGGACGGGTCGAGAGAGTGGTTGGGTAGATGGATGGGGAGGATGGAAGGGTAGATGGATGGATGGATGGGTCGAGAGAGTGGTTGGGTAGATGGAGGGGAGGGTGGAAGGGTAGATGGATGGATGGATGGTTGAGAGTGGGAGGGACGGGTGGGGATGTGGATGGATGGATAGGTGGACGGTAGATGAATGTACAGTTTGGGCGAGTGGATGAATTGATATTTCAAATATTGTAGATCACTTTTCGTGTGAAAAGTCGATTCTTTTGAGCTTGAATGTTTTGTTGAAACAGCAAACCAGTCCAGAATTAAGCCCCATAATCAATTTCTTCGCACAGAGTGTGTGAGCGGTCGCGCTCTTTCACTGTTCATTTAATTTGAAATAATACTGTCCAGGCGTTTGCTCATTTCTTTGAATGCTTCCAACACCCTTGTGTGCTCACTTCTAACATTTTATAGTGTTAGAAAGTGTTAAAAGAAACTACATCCAGTTGGTCTAATGCCAATGTTTACTTAATTAGGCCTATCTCTTACCAGTGTCATTTTAGTTCAGAAAATGGTTTTTATTTTAGTTCAGTTTGGCGCTATTAATTCTTGTATCAGCCTAGCCTACAGTTTAATTTATAAACCATTATTCCTGCTTCTTCTTTATAATCAACGTTTTCATCCTTATCATCAGTCACCTCACTTTCTTTGCTATCAGCATTTTTCTCAGGTAGCCTTTTCAGGTAACAGACCTGTCATAATAAGGTCCTGAAAAGGGTGAAGTCTGGTCAGCCTAGGTCATATACAGATGCCTCGATATAGACCTTAGTTTTGATTGATGGGGGGAGATGA
>JAQFXW010002245.1:0-13374 GCA_034693945.1 Dendrobaena attemsi
ACAGCCAACATCGATGATGAGTAGTTGATAATAACCAGATTCTGCTGTTCAAGGTATCTCGGACTCGATGCAACGGTCGTCAACAAACGGGTGCCCTCTGCTTAGTCCGTTACTCTTCCGCCATCTTTGACCATCTGAAACACGACTTTTGACTGGCGCTTTAGAAGCTAAGTGGGACGTGGTAGTGTAGTGGTAAAGGTCGCCGCCTTGCAAATGGATGGGTCGCGGGTTCGTATCCCACCCACCGCGTAAGGACGTTTAGCAAGTCCTTCACTCACAACTGCTGAAGCGCTTCGGCATGTAAAACTCCGAGATACCTTCGAGATATAATCGGGACCGCCTCTGAATAGTAGTGGACTGTAAGAGGCGGTATGGAAATACAGACATACATACATGTATAAGGGTCTACTATTAGGATTACAATTTAAGTCACGCGAACTTGAAGAATAATTATGTCTAAAGATGTAAACGAACGCTAATATAATACAGGCGTCCATATGTTCATCCACGGTTAGCGCTCTGGTAGTACCAGGCACACGTCTGGTTTACGGAGGCGGGTGACGATAGAAGGGAACCTGATTAAACGCCGTTTCAGTCTTCTGGTGCCTTGTTATCTGTGGAAGAGTAAATTTCATTTCTTCAGCAGGAAGTATAATGTCGAGGAAATTGCTGTAGAGCCTGATTATTCCCAGATGGATCGCCAAAATAAACACGTTCGTTGATATTTCAACATTTCTTTCGTCTTTCTGTTTTACCTGTCATTTAATTTAATAATCGGTAAAACATAATGATATTGAAATATGACGACAATCCATATTGACGAGTTCCCGTGCAATGCCATTCTTCATAATTAAAACTTACGCCTCATTGGTTACGCAGGTTTCAGTGGCGTTGAGTTCAACCTATTGGGATCTACTAATGGAACTCGATATTAGAAAACAGTTGTCCAACATTATAATAACCTCCTTAACGCTATATTGCACACCTTGAACCGAATTACAGTGAAATTATATATACTTGTAATTCTTATTCAATATCCAACTTTGCCATGTAGAGGCATTACTTCTAAATCCCCACATCGCTTGGCCAGACTTATTATTGCCATTAAATAATTGATGCCTTAGATAGGTATTATAGCAGTCTTAAGGACAAATATAATGAGCTAAATCCGTTAACTTTAAAATCAATCTATCCCTACCCAAAATAATGTCTGTCTCAAGTCTCGGTAAAGGAGGAGGGCGAATCATCGGATCGTCCCGCAGTAAGACACCATCAAATTGATGCCATAGATACTTATTATAGCAGTATAATTTCTTAATAAGGTAGTCACGTTTTAAAGGTGTCTTACCGTCGATCAAACCATCTGCGACATTTCTTAATTTAAATAGTCTTTCATTGTAAAGCCCAGACTCGGTTGCGAGGAAGTTGCATAACTCTGTTGCAAATGTCAACACTATTTGGGATAATTTCTTCTGACGCGGGGCATATGTGGACGGATCGTTGTTGTAGCTAGGTTTCGTCAAAGTCGTCAAACAGAGAATACTATTTTACAGCAGCCACGAATTCCCAGGCCTTAACCATTCAACACCTGAAAAAGGTTTCTATCGGCTTTATAAGAAATGTTCTCACAACTGCGGGTTGTCTTGACTTGTCGGATCAGAATTTTAATTAGTAAGAGCCCGCAAGAAAAGGCTGATGATCAGTGATCACTCAAACAGTCTTTTTGGTTGGTATAGATATTACCAACCGAATTGGAGGCCCGATTATGTGAAATGACAAGAAAAAGTAAGAAAAGAAAATTTCGCAAGTAGTCCGGACAATGAGCCAGGCGCACAAGGAGTCTTAGAAGCCTATAATTATGTCTACAAATCGTGGAAGCTTAATCCCTCCAGATCCCAATTTATTTTTATGGATACTTGGAGGCAGCTTGAAAAGCTCGATTTAGCCTCTATTGCTGTCGATTTCCCTCTTCTTTCCGTTTATCCTGTTGTTCAGGCTCTTGTAGTAACGTTTGACCAAGAACTCATTATTGGTCCTCATATCAATCGCCTCTGCTGAGACTCCTGCTACCAACTGCGATTCAGATATCGCATTGTAGCTCTTGTTTGGTGGTCCTTATTAGGCCACGCCTCTGCTTACTTGTGTAACCTCTGCTGTTCTACTTCTACTGAACCAGGCCAACGCTCTCTCCGCTCTTCTGTGGAAGGCGTGCTATTTGTTCTTCTTGCCCGCACAGCCACTAGACAGAAGCGTGTCTTTTCGGTCGTTGGTTCCTCGATTTGGAATGGGCTCCCTGCTTCTTAGGGTCCATTCTAATACATTATTCACACATCTCAAAACTGCTTTTTTGCCAGTGATTGGTGTCGGGAGCGACTCTGAGTAGTAATAGTTCCAGGTTTGACATTGAAGGTGAACACATTTCAGCGATTACGCCTAGATTAGCTAATTACACACTATTTACGTAATTTAAACACCTTAATATCTGTATTTCTTGAAACTATAAGAGCCTCTTCTAAATTTTGTTCAAATGATTGTATTTGGCCTGTGTAATGTGTATGCTCGGTTTTATTAATTAATTCCAATTAGCTGTTATACATGTCATCTATTCTATCCAGATATCTCGTTCTAAAGAAACAGAACCAGGAAAGCCGGTTCAGGAGCCCAACTACTAAGGAGTCTGAAGAGCGCCGTTTACTTATCCAGTGGATATTCGATTTCATTAGGGTTAGACTCTACCATTAGAGGCCACTAATGCAGATCATTTATATCTCACTGCGCGAAGTTAGCCTATATCTGTTCAATTATAATTGCTGTTAGTAGTCCAGAATCTGACTATGGTTCTGTAGGAAAGTTTGAGTAGGGAGAAAACGTTGAGAATTGCGACAGATTGTGATCTAAAACGTCTTCTTCTCATTTTGTATCTGTAACAGATTTGATTTCAAAGGTATGCTATTCCACGATAGCCTCATACATTTTGAATGCGGTAATGAAAACCAGTATAATTATACTTATTGACTGCCATCTTTCTCAAGGGGTGAATAGGAAATATAAAACATCGACAATTGACCATTGTGTAACAGAATGGCGCAACATAAATCTTCTTGTGTTCTTGTTCTTGTGTGAAAGATTACAATCTAAGAAAGCATAAGCTTATCAACTGCCAGCATCTTAAATTAATGTTCGTGCATGGAGATGCGTTAAGGTGATAAATTAATTAGCGCCTTCACAAACGCCATATTGCTGGACTATGTTAAGTAAGGTCAGTTTCGCCTAATAGACCTCCATTGTTTCAGAAGCATTACGTGCAACCTATGCTGATTAATTGTATCTATTGACATACACACATACATGTACATGACTGTATAACACTGCTAAACACAGAGGGCGACTCGAAAGCTCTAGCAGTCACAAGTCTTCAGTTAGATAGTATACAGGCCTGTTGAAACGAGTCAGCGTCTATTTAGACACCTGTAAAACATACTCATAAGAAACTCTTAAATTCAGATTCATCTTAATTTTGTGTTCATTGCTCTCTCGAGGTCAGTCCTGAGCTCAACACTAACGTTGGAGTATGACGCTACACAATTTCCTATTGAGAAACTAGAGAGGGTGCGACCACTGAAATGGGTTGACCTTAGACTTTGAAATGCACGATTCCTCTTTTTACATATCAAGCATTTAGTTTATTTATTATTAATATATTTCTATACCGCCACTTAAAGTCCGTTTACTAATCAGAGGCGGTACCGATCACAACGCGGAGGTGTATCGGAGTCAACACGCCGAAGCGCTTTAAGCAATTGCGACTGAAGGACTTACTTCAGGTCCGTACGCAATGGGTGGGATTCGAAGCTGCAATCCTTCGGTTGCAAGGCGGCGACCTTCAATACGACACTTCCACGCCCCGATGGTGACATCAACGCAGTATTTGTAAAGATTGGAGTCAATAAAAATCTTCATAAGTTAGAAAATGATTATTTAATAAGCTCTCATAACTTTCTTCTTGGCAACCTGCATGACAGTGTAACTGGCAGCTCTTGACTCTGAATCCACACATATAAAATTTGTTCAGATCGGACCATCTGCTCAAAATTATAATTGTTTCTATATTTTGAATAGTCTAGCGGGGGCGAGAGTTGAACCCTAAACTCTCATAACTTCTTTTTCAGCAGTGTGCATGTCAACGTCAATGTAAGTGGATGAAACTGAATTCATAAATACAAATTTGTTCGGACCTAGCCATCCGATCAAAAGTAATTACAGTTTACATATTTTGAACAAACCGGTGGGTGGTTTAAAGCCCCACGCCCCCAATTTTTGCCAGAATTCTTTCTTCTCGGACCAAAATTGATCTCTAGGACCATACCTTCAAAATGACACCAAAATTGAAACTTTGGCATAAAAACGAAATGACTGGCGAAAATTGCACAGGCGAGTTCCCCCACTATAATTATGTTCCTCTGATTAAATTCACTGCGATGTATCGAAATAAAAATAAAATACCCCATCTTCCACCTGCTATCACGAATGTTAGGTCAGGCTCTGCCGAAGTATAGGGGTTGTTCCATCGGACATATCCCAACACAGTAACAGCGGTACGAATTCAAGTTCTCGGTTGAAAAGGTGACAGTATTTTATTCCACAGGGTCACTAGTCAGAAATTCTCCAACTCAAACGCATAGTTAGATAAGATGAGCTATATTGTTACACCAACGCACTGAACAGAAGGAGATTAATGCCTATAATCTTCGTGACTGCACAGCGCATGTATACCTTGCACGACATATCATAGTGTTGTCATGGTGGTTGAATGATGTCACCTTCATAGTTCAACTAAAGCTGTTACCTATCAGCGGAGGGCAAAAAGTGTGCCGCCAAATAAGAAAAGATGATAAAGTCATGTAGAAGATAACAAGCGCGTTTTCGATACTCGTCGATATATAGGTTACGGAATTCTAAATCAAAGGTAGGTATAAATGATGGCGCAAGAACCCAGCAATGTGTCAATGTCACTTCACGTATCATCTCTGTTTTGACATTTACATGCGTTTTATGTATTAACAGAATTTACACTGAAACAACAATTAATTAACTGTATTATAGTATTGCCCATCGATAACAAAATCTTAGTTAATAATTTCATTTATTCATTTATCTGTTTATTTGTACATGTATTTACCACCTCTTAAAGTCTGCTGCTACTAGTAGTAGTAGTCATAGGCGGTCCCGACTACAGCAAGGAGGTGCATCGGAGTTAACACACCTTGAACTACTTTGTTGTGCAACATGACATCAATACCTTCAGTCGAACATTAACATTAAAAGTTGCGTGTAAATACTGTCTGTTTGAAATTATTCGAAGGTGTCTAGAAAATGCCAATCGCCCTTACACATCGAATATCATAAATAACAGTTGAAATAAAACGACTAATCATAAAAAATCTACACATCATACTTGTAGAATGAAACGACGATTACATTATCATATCGCAAAGACAAGTTAACGACTATACTAAGCCTAATCGCAATATTACAGAGAATCAACCACGACGCCTACACACAGCGGCGAATCATAGTGAGACCTAGCGAAACAGAAATCACACTAATTTTAATCACATTGATAAATCAACGACTACATATGTAATAGAATCTCACGCTTTCAGGCTTATGTCGGATGATATCAAAAATGACTTTTTTATGCCATGTCAAAAAACGAGCCCTTGTTTATGTGGGTGTTTTATCTGGTTGGATTATTGCAGTTTATGACAGAATGAGATGCAGAGATTGCTCTACTCAACCCATAGCACGCAAGTAATCCTACTCAACAGGTTTAGGTTAGATGTCAAGGTTAAATTCAGTATCCGCGTCATATCCGCAAGGCTACATGTATCTATGACTGATTAGAATCAACATGCAATTAAGATCCGTCACGTCTTCAAACCACTCGTGTTAGGGTAAAGTGAAGATCATTATTTTAATGATGTGTTTTTCAGTTAAAAACGACAGCTTATGACAACAGAGGCCGTTGCTGTCTGAGCAAAAATTGGTTTAAGGTGAATGCCGCCTCGTCAGCTGCAGTTTCACGACTCTTGAACCCTCTTTCAACCAGAACACAATAGATTATCAGAACATGTCGGAGACTCGTCATTTTTATGATAAACCGTTCTGTTGTATTGTATATGATTTGACGTGGAAGGCCCAAATGAAATGAAATCTTCGTGCCATGTCTAACGAATAACAATTCAGCCATTTTGTCCACTACAACGCATGCGCATTGCGCATTACTTACCCTTTCGATTCCACTAATTAGAAAGTATTCCAAGATTGTGTCACTTGCGATGTGGATGAGCATGCTTGGTGATCTTGGGATTTGTTAATTAAAACAGATAGGAACTGTTGTGCTACAGATTGAACGCGGTATGATATCATTATTATTGTTAGGTCAGATTACGGTTGTACTGCGGTCGGAAATTACAAATGGAGAGGATTGCGTTCTGTCCCGTTACGCAATTGTGTGGAGGGGCGTTGACAATTTTCCGCGGTAGTGTTACCTGGAGATTGGAATTGCGTTGGTGTAATTTGGCGTTCTATCGCGGCGCTCTAACTGCGATAGGTTCTGACAGTGTCATATGATTTTGAATAAACACAATACTATTATAGATTGTTAATAACGGATATCCTTAAATCGACGAAGACAACTACTGTCATTTTCTCGTTTTCTGGAATTTATAATCAGCAAACTTCTTTCATTAAAAGGTGTCTTAGAAACTGCTTTACGTCGTATTCAGTTGCACGTGGGGTCGTAGCACCCTCGTCGAATTATAGGAACATTGCAATTAGTTAGCAGGTATCATGCGTAAGCCACTGGTTTAGGTATTCTATAGGGTACAGATGCTTGAAAGGTGTTAGACAATGTCTTAGGTAAAAGAAAGTTGACTGTTATGTTCTCGTTCAATGACGAAACATTGTAAATTGGATTTCTTATTGATCAGTCAATACTTTATCCACGTAACTGCACAATAGGCCTGAGTCAACTCATAGTGCTCTGTTTATTGACAAGATCTTTTGGTTACGAGACAAATTTATGTACTTATTTAATCAGAATATTTCTATAACACCTCTTGAAGTCTGACAATACCCAGAGGCGGTCCCGTCTACAATCAGGAAGTGTATTGGAGTAAGCAAGCCGTAATGCCTTGGGAAATTGTGAGCGAAGGACTTGCTTAATGTATCTACGTAGTGGATCGTGTCTGAATCGAATCCGAAACCCTCCGGACACAAGGCGGCGACTATCCCACTAAATCGCTACAACTTGCAAGTTACCGTTGAAGTAATGACGTTGAACTCCTACAAATAACTTCAAGAAACGTCAATTTAAAACTCAAATTCATCCAACTGACGTAATAAGCTCTAATGTTATCATTCTGTGGCTCTATTTTACTGCGTTATGTTGGGAGCGCCTCTGAGTAGAGATCTTTAAGGGGCGCTATACAAATTACGAGTGTGTGTTTTTCTGTTTAACGACAGCTTATGACAGCAAACGCCGTTTCCGTCGGTGCAACAAATGGTTAAGGGTATTTCAGCTTAAATCTCGAAAGGGTTGAATTGATCAACAAGAGAGCGAAAACGGTGTATATAGATTGAATTGTAATAGTTTTGAAGGTGTCTGAAATACTGCAGGAATGGAAATAATCAACTGCACTCCGAAATATCGTAATTCTTATAATAAATAATTATAGTCAACGCCACCTAAATTATAATATTTTAATCCTGTCGACAGCCATTTCTGGAGGCTCACTCAAAAGTCAACATTTTTACAAGTTTTCACACCTCCATAAATTGTGTAATTCCATATTTTGAGAACTATTAGTTACACTTGACCCGCAAATTCCGCTGTCGTCAAGAACTCTTTGGCTACCGTCCATAGCGTGGAGCCAGGCTGTATGAGCTGGTGACGAAGTAGGCAAGGGTCAAATCACCCGAAGCATCATTGTGGGATGAACCATAAGTCACTCGTTGGTGTGTCTGACACCAGTCGTATATCTGGAGCGTACTCCTTCGGAAGGATAATGGGCGACTGGACATGCTCTTCTTGATCCGGAAAGTAGAGGTCGCTCATTAACGTGTGAAAGGATGAGAAATACGACGCTGAAGATGGACGAATCGCAAACGGATGGTAAGGGGAGACGAGAACATTAGTTAGTTTATGCACGTCTATCATTGCTCGGGCGTCGATTGAATGGTGAAGTAGGAAGCGCTGATCAACGGAGAAGAAGAAACTCACCTTAACGTATCTCAAAACAAGTAAAAAGAAAATACAAAAAAGAGTTAAACACAGAGAACAGAAATATCAAAAGGACGTCGATAGGCATTGTACTAAATGGTATCGTTAAACCTCAACACAATAACAATAACAACAACAACAACAACAATAATAACAACAACAACAACAGTGATTCGGGTTTTAATCGGTTGCAACTTAATGTGCAATGTTTAGAAGAGCTGCTATGGGCAGACATGTCGTGTGCGTCAAATCGTAATAATTGTCTTGTATCACCTGATATTCTATATAGCTACAGCTTTCCTGTATACAGCTGACTGACCTGAGCGCTATATAAATCTCTTTTGGTGCGCGTGCACTGCGCATAGGCTAAAGTGTCATGATGCTCAGGTGCATTTCTTGATGGATGACTTATGACGTGCATGAATCATGCAGCTAGACAGACAGAGAGACAGACAGAGACAGACAGACAGAGACAGACAGAGAGACGTGTCCTCGTATACGTTTTGCAGGCATATACCTGTGTCGGATATAATTATTCCCATTCATGTACATTGTATCCTTGACAATTTCTGTAGGTCTGTCGGATATGTCACGTGCATTTCTTTTAGCTTGACCAGCGGCTATATATAGTTTATTTATTTTATTTATTTACGCATGTCTATACCGCCCCTTCAAGTCCACTACTACTCAGAGGCGGTCCCGACTACAGCTTGAAGGAGTGTCGGAGTTTTCATGCCGAAGCGCCACGAGCAACTGTAGGTGAAGAACTTGCTCAAAGTCCCTGCGCGCGCGGTGGCTCGGGTCTGAATCGAACCCGCGACCCTGCTAACAGGTTGAGTCGACATTACCGGCTTCTACTGATCGTCCTTAGCTTAGCCTATGATTAACATTGGATCATTCATTGTAGCTGCAGCAGGGATTGATTAAGGTACTGGATGTCTTAAATTTAAATGTTTCGTTGCCCTTAAGGCGAATCACAAAGATCAACTCTAGGCTTTTACGCAACAACCTGACAATAAATACACGAGGAAACTAAGCTTACATATAATACACTGTAATAGAACTATAGCACACATACACACGCGCACGCGCGCATCTATACGCACGCACAGTGTCACGCACTGTGTCACACATAATATATATATATATATAATGTGTATATATTTCTGAGTGTATGTGCGCTCATGCACAATTACACATTAGTCTGAGTGTGTATGTGTGTGTCTGTGTAGACCTAATTGCGATGTATTTATATGGGAAAGAGATGTGTACTGCTGTGGCGATCGATCATGTTAGTTCTTGGCCTTAAGCAAAACGAACCGAAGAGGAACGCGTCTTCTTCGTTACATTCGACCAAATCCTCTTCCTCCTCTCTATTCCTTTTCCTCCCTCTTCTTCTCCCCCCATCCCCCATCTTTGTACTTCACCCTTCTCAATCTCTCTCGGTTTTTTCTCCGCATCTTCATCTGACCCCTCTATCGCTATATATACTTGATTCTCAACAGTACTCTTCCTCCTTTCTCTCCTTCCTCTCCTCTTTCTCTTTTGCGTCCTATTCCTCCTCCTCCTCCTCTTTCTCCTCCTCATCTTCCTCCTCTGTCTGCTCCTTCACTTCTGCCATAGAAAGTTGGATGCATTTGTTGCTGAAACTGTGAGACGCGACCTGATTGGCCTGCGCCGCATACATTCGAATGGATTAGCATCGAGACTCTGTTAAGACTTGACGCCCAGGGCTTGTTCAGTTCCAAACACCCATTGCACCACTCTTAGGCTCTCTAATGCATGAATGGCATTGACAACGACGACGACGACGACGACTATGATGATGATGATGAAAATGACGATGACGATGATGACTGCATTATATCCATTCAATCAATTAATCATTTATTGTCATCCAGCATAATTCTTTTACATACTATACATAGTTGAGTGAGCTACAGATCTTTACATCCAAATGTAACAATTAATTTAAAGGTGGCTCTGATCTCGCTAAGACAATATCACCTTACTCATTAATATCCCAAGGAGTAAGTAGAGATTAAGGATTTATGGATTTTTGTGGCGCCTCGCTTTGCATGAACCTTTCGGCGTCGATGGATGATACCATTGTTGGCTGCTGCTGATGTTGTCAATGTTGATGATGATGATGACGATGCCTGTGATTGTAATTGTGATGCCGCTGCTACTACTACTTATAATGGATGATAATGATGACGACGACGGTGAAGACGATGCTGATGACATCCGTGAGAACTGTTATATCATCAGAATTGGGTCAGTCTAAGGAAACGCGTAGACAGAGGACAGTATAATTCGAATAACTGCCTCTGTCATTGATAGGTGGCTCTGTGGCTATCGTTTGTCAGAGACCATTACAAACATCTGTCGAGCAATTAGAGCATTAGAGGCAATTCGCCCAAACACTTAATTGGTTATCACTGACAGCAATCGTATCCTTTCGCTTATAGGTTCCAATGAAATAGGTACAATGCAGAGAGACAAAGACAGGGACAGTGATCGGAAGAGGCACTAGACAAAGACAGACAGAGGGATATAGAGGGAGAGACACATACAGGCAGACAGACAGACGTGTATGTGTCTCTGCCTGTCTGTGTTTCTCCCTATGGCATGTTTTAATAATGTAAAGGTTTGCAGGAGGAGTTAGAGAAAATACAGATGTACGGGTATGCATACGGTCATGCAGACGCACAGAGTCAGACGAAGAGATCAAAAGATGAAAGGTTAAAGAAACGAAGTGAATTTTTAAAGAAAAGATGAAGAAGGTGACGAAAGGAGCTGGAGGCATAGAAACTTTGAAAACACATGGATGCAAAAAGGAGAACGAAGTAAAACAGATAGATTGAAAATGGAAGACAGAGACAGAAAGAGACACACAGACATGCAGAGGGAGACACACAGACATGCAGAGGGAGACACACAGACATGCAGAGAGAGAGAGACACACAGACATGCAGAGGGAAACACATAGAGCAGACTGAGCTGTGACCAGCCAGCACACATTAGCCATCGGTCAGCCAAGTCAACATGACGTATGTTGTTCTAATTCATAATAGAACGTGGAACAACAACGCACAACCATGCACCGTCATCGGTGCCGCGTCATCATCATCATCATCATCGTTACTATCGTCATTATGCCTTCAGCCTATTATGTAACATTACACGCTGCGTGCAGGCGCATCCAATTTCACTCAGCAGCCATACGTCGCTGTCTCCAATGATTGAGACCGCGTTCTGCTTCTCCCTCTCTTCCTCTTTCTCCTCTTCCTCCTGCTCCTCTTCCTTCTCTTCCTCGTCTTCCTCCTCATACTCTTCTACCTCATTTTACTCTTACTTCTCCTCCTCTTCCTCATTCTACTTCTCCTCTTCCTCCTCTATCTCATTTTCCTCTTACTTCTCCTCTTCCTCCTTCTACTCCTCCTCTTCCTCCTCTTCCTCCTCCCCCTCTTAGTTCTCATTATCATCATCGTCATCCACAGAAGCATCATTTGACAGATAGCATGCATAGCAAGTAATGTGCTTAGATGGTAATCGGGAGATTTGCATAAAATCAATGTCAAACGTTGAATGATCTGCCAGCGAGACCTACATGTATAGAGCAATGTCTCGCAAATTTTTTTCACTAGTGGCGCACTCGGCGGAGTAAATTTTCTCGTGGCACACCATGTTAAATTTACTGAAATTGCTACCAAGCGGCTGTAATAGAATGCAAGTAACGACTAATAAAAGCGACTAAAGATTTTAAAAATGCAAGTAATGACTATCAAAAAATCATTTTCTGGTGTGTGTTTACTTTATGCCTTAAAGTAGACGCAATGGCTAGAATTAAAGCTCATCTGTTTTCTCCGCCAGAGGATTGCTTTCAGGTCTCACATGGGGAGACCCTGGCCTCGACCCTCCGGGTGAGATGATCACTACCGCTCATCCGTCTGAAGTGACGTTACGCCGTTTTAGGTCCCGTGTTCGAACTGTTCTAGCCCGAGATTTTTTTAATCTCCGAGTGTCAGCCAGCAACGGGAATCGTATACCGCTGTCCGTGAAACAGGCAAGCCGGTCCGCTTGCTAACTGTAGCTAACTGGGTTAATAGGCCTAGGCCTATAGAGTTTTTAACTGTAACGTTGATGGCATGCATAGGCGGAGTTTATCAGGGGCTAGGGGGCAAGCCCCCATGGAGAGATTTTTACTTGTTAGTCCCATGCATTGTCCAGGTCTGGCGAAGGCGTAGCCCCCCATCGGGTCCTACAAAAGACCAGAAAAATTGAGGTGATGACTAAAAAACGGTCATCAACTCCGCCCTTGATGGCATGACATCGAATGAATGTGACAGTATATAATGCGAAACTATTAAATTTAAAGCGTAGACATTAAAAATGCGACTCACCGGAGAGGTGCAAGGCTTATCTTTGGGAGACCAATGAGAAGAGAATTGCAATAGTCTAGCAAAAACTAAAGAGGAGACTGATAGACGAATTTCCCGGAATCGTCTAAGGTGGAAATAAGAGGAACGTGCTCTTTGAAGCCTAGTGAGCAGTCGAGTGTAACACTAAGGTCTCTTACGCTTTTGGAGAGAGATGTGGGAGCTGATTAGAGAGGTGAGTGTAATCAAGTTTTTGGAGCTGCTGTGCAGGGTGGTACCAAGCCAAATAAATTGTAATTTAGAGGTATTCAGCGAGAAACGATTAGATGCCTTACAGGAATTAAGACAGTTAGAGAGCATTTTTCAATGGTCTGGACCAAAAGAACCTAAGATGTAGGAGAGCCATGGACAATCAGTGAAGAGGTGACCAGAGGTATAGGCCACCAGTGAGCGGGAAGAAAGCAGAGATGTCGGCCGTATAGAGGTTGAACAGAAGAGGGCTAAGAACAGAGGGCTGAAGAACATCCAGTAGGCTATGATCCAGTTTCACGTGAACTCACTGAGTTCAGTTCTATTTGCATGAAACCTCGGCAGAGTGGTCAATAACATTTATGGGCCTAGCACATTTTATAATTCTAAACAATAATACTCGATCTTTCGATGATGCGGTGATGCGATGATGCGGTGATGCGGTGTCTGTGCGCTAAC
>JAQFXW010002246.1:0-13374 GCA_034693945.1 Dendrobaena attemsi
TGAGTGAGTGAGTGAGTGAATAAATGAGTTAGTGAGTGAGTGAGTGAGCGAGTGAGTGAGTGAGTTAGTGAGTTAGAGTGAGTGAGTGAGTGTGTGTGAGAGTGAGTGAGTGACAGTATCATAATTTCTGTGGTTCGTCTAATCCGATGGGATAATCTATATAAAAGAATTACATTGGCTATAATTATGAAGAACGAACAGACTACAGGCTATCTAAATAGGAGCAGATATATAACTTCTGGTCTAACTTTATCAAAGTTTTGTCCGACGGTCACGGCCTCTGTTGTCATAAGCCGTCATTAAACTCTGGAAACCACCGCATCTCGTCTTGACCTCCCGGATTCTGACCAGGCACCGGAAAGAGCTGAAAACCCTGCAGCTATTGAGGACTCAATATTTTATCGCACCGGTATAATTGGGCTGCATCGTGCATGGCCTCTCCGACGTGAACGGCTTGTGCGTGGCGATGATAATGATGAAAATGATGATGATGATGATGATGATGACGACGACGATGATGATGATGACGATGATGGTTATGATGACGACGTCGATGATGATGATGATTATTATTATGATGAGCACGATAATGATGAGAATGATTATGATGATGATGATGATGACGATAATGATGATAAAGCAGTTAAAAAAGACGTTTATGAACGTCATACTAATGCTGCCAAAGACGAAGAAGAAGAAGGAAATGCACCGGGGAAACGCAGCAGCATCGTTGAACCCGGTCGTGTCCGAAGTACATATCCCTTACCTTTCCACCTGCCGATCACATCGACTCCATCTGACCATATTATCCCTTCACACGCCATCGATACCGACCGCACTCTCTCAACCCAAAAACGCCAGATCGATAGACCTCTCCACCTCGTTATTATATCAAATCTAACCGAAGTCTCGTATTAGGCCATTAAGTCATAGTTTAGCATCGTCTTATCGTATGACATCGCAGGTCGTTGACGACAAATCAACGTCTAATACTATAAAACACAGTTAAAAGACGGTGGATGTCACAAGGATCTTTGTTTGTCCCGTCGATGTTGCTACAGACAAGCGAACGCCACACACTCCATGGGACCGACTGAGGTGTAAAATGTTTATGGAATGTACTCCTGTGCATTTCCAATCTGCGCTAATAATTTCAGCTTGCTGAGTCTTTTCGTTTCCGAGATATAGACATTTTAAGTTTCGAATTGGTTTCAAGGTGGCGAGTGGGATTCGAACCTGCTACCCTACGGTGGCAAGGCGGCGACCTTCACCACTACATTATCACTCCCCACGCTATCACCATCAAAGGACGTTTGTATCGTGGAGTTACCTTTTAGCTGCATGGTCGACGTTTTGATCTGACCAAGTCAGCGGTTGACATCAGGTGACAGACATGCATGCACATCGCAGACCACATAGCAGGTGAAATCCGACCATTATTTTGTGTGCTATAATACATGGGCTGTTGTTGATCCACAGCGTCTACTGTTACAGTAACAAGCGTCATATTATTGTATAGACTTTTGATACTGCTGCTCTTAATGATGACACCCGTTTGCGTGTCACACGCGATGGATGTAACCGACCATTAGACACACGTTGTGTCTACAAGCAGACAACGCCCATCAACACAGAAGGTATTATAATTATGCCTAAACTGAGTATGTTTTTAAATTAAAACTGTATCGCTACACTTGGCGACATTGAGTTGAGCCGGTCGAGGTTTATGACTGCGTCAGACTCTTAAGTCTTAACATTGGATTTGCGAATTGAACGACGCGTAAGACAGTAATGGAAATCATAAAAAAGTTCAATCGATTGAATCGAATTGCAATTTTTTATTTTGATTAAATCGCTTCGCAAATCGCGTTTCAACGCATGCACTTGTTTCACTGTATGTTAGAACAAACCTTGTATATATTTTCATGGTCCACAACGTATATGGCTATAAAATAAGCTTAATTCTGATTTCTGAACATTAGGCTTCATTGGGCCGGTATTTGAGTTGATAACTTTCTCGCATTTTTACTTTACATTTACAGTGCATACTGATAGCATGAGTAGGCCTACCTAGTATATAACCTTACGCATGAAGATGTAAGTCTTCTATGGGCCCTATAGCTATGTATTTCTGTACGCATAGGCCTACTTTATTCACAGTTGATTATAATGAAGTTCTTTTGTACACCAGATGCGGATATGCAATTGGTACTATGATTATGCAGAATGTACTTACTTACCTATACTTACTTATAGGCCTATGCACCGCATGGTTACGCCATGCCTGTGAGACCCTTGTATGTTTAAACAATGGTGTAGGCCTATCATTAATTTTATTATAGCTTTGAATTATAAGCATATAGACCTAATTATTATCATGATTATTTAAATCACGAGTTATATATAGTTAGGCCTAAATACGACACAGTGAAAGACAACAGAAGAGATTTCGTTTAGAGACCTTTCAGTTGTTTCTTCCTATTCATTGGCATTCTATTGCTGTCATCACAACTTAGTGCTAACTAAGTTCAAAACAAAGATGCATTTGGCTATAGAACTAATAGGCTTTTGTTGTCCACCGTAATTGCCGACTCGTTGATGCTACAGTTAGGTCTACTCATGTTTTCAGCAACGAACAACCATATGCTTAGTTCAAATAATTGTATAGCCTAAGTGGTGATCATTAAAAGTAATCGGATGAGGCACGAAACACAGATGTTATTAGATCTCTAGATCTAAATAATAAGACGGGGAATTCTTCCCAGAGAATTGATTATAATTGTGTCAAAGTATACTAGCTAGGCCAACGTTAGCTACAAGTATCAAAAAATGTACTGTTATTTGTTGTCACCTTGTGCTGTCAGTTCTTTGAACTCTAGCGACCGTCATGATGAAGGTTCTCCATTTCTTTCTTTCTGATGTCGCGTCTCTTACTTCTGCCAAATTCATTCCAGTTGTTTCGTGTATCGCGTCCATCCATTTTGTCCTTGGTTGCCCTAATGCTCTTGTTTTCTTTTTCCCTCTCCACAAGCCAGCATCATTTCCTTTTCTAATCCATCTGATCTCATAACGTGTCCAAAGAACCTCAGCTTTGTTCCTAACACTATTTGTTGTAACGTCTCATCCTTCTCGATTCCAACCGCCATGCGTTGCGTACCCATTCATTCATGCGTACCCATTCATTCATGCGTACCCATTCATTCATTCATGCGTACTCATTCATTCATGCGTACCCAGTTATTCATTCATGTGTACTCATTCATTCATGCGTACCCATTTATTCATGCGTACCCATTCATTCTTATCAGTCAATATGATATTATGAAGTAGAGATCTGAAGAGGCGCTATATAAATTTGATTGATAGGTTTATAGGTAGTACAAGGTGCGTCATTGAGTTGCAGGCCAACTTTGAACGCCCACGATACCCGACTACAGATATTTTAAATAGGACTATAATTATAATAGGTCCATTATTATTTCCTCTTCAAAGCCTAACAGACGGAGAGAAATCGTCTGAGGCCAGACCAGAAGAAAGTCAATTATTTCGTCCTTGGATTTCTATGGCGTAGTAATTACCTGATGAATCAATTGTGCCCCAGAGAATTCGGTCATCGTTCGAGTCGACTGCGGAACCTAATTCACATGTTACACACACAATTAGATACACTTAACGAAGCGCTCTACCAAGCAGACAATGCCAGCCAGTGTCTGCCAATCAGCCATCTTCTTTTCTTGCATATATTTGAACGCGGTGTATTTGCAATTACCGTTACTCCTCCTATTTAACGTACAACGTAATGCTTGTTATAAGCATTAATGTATTTATTTGCATATGTTTCTTTGTATACATGTACGTATGCAAATATGCATGGACAATTGCGCTATTTCCTTGTAATGGGTTAGTTTCTTCGAAGGAAAGAAACAAATTGCTTAGTTTGTTCCCTTCGGAAACAAACAATTGGGAAATTTCCTTCTTAAATGGGTTCGTTCGGTCTGTATATATATTATCTATATAAATAAAGAGAGATTTATATGTGTGTGTTTTTCTGTCTGTCCGGCGATTCATTTCTACAGTTGTACACCTATTCACTCGAAAACAAATTAGTTTATGCGTTTTCTAAGAGAAAATTTATTTGCGAATGTTACTTAAATGTACTTAGGCCTACTTATACAACATAACTGCGTTCGCGAGCGTTGCGCCTAATAGCCTTAGTGAGGCATGAGTCATCGAGGTTGCGTATGTTAATGTCGAAGCCTTCGCATTTAGAAATAAAGTTATTAAAATAAAAAGCTTTAAAGAAGAATAAGATTTAACCAAGCCCGCGACTCTGTGTCCCATCAGGTGTTCCCCGAGCTAATGGCGGAGTTTTGAAGTGAATAGGTGTAAAACTGTCGAAATGAATCGCCGAACACACACAGAAATCTCATTATAATATATATATATATATATATATAATTTGCTTTGTTAATTCGCTAAAGAGATGGCCATTCCAGAAACTGGAACTATCGTCAGTGGTAATATTTGTCATCTTCTTCTGACGATAAAAGTCAATAGAAAGATCTATCATGACTGCAGCAATTAGTCTTTGTAAATAGTATATTGACGAAACTAAGACTTCATACAAAAATGTCAAAACCACAGAGGCAGGCGAGGCCGTGTACATGTATGTACGTATGTATGTATAATAAATAAATATATGTGTGTATGTAAACTATGTATTCATTCATTCATTCATTCTGGACATTTATATAGCGCCTCTTCAAGAAACTACTCAGAGGCGCTCCCAGCCCAGCCACGACCAAAATAGAAAGACTTAAGTGATTTATAGAACTGCAGTGGATTGACAAGAAGTAGCGAACGAAGGCCAAGTGGAAGACTAAATAAAATGCATGTATGTATTTATATATGTATGTATTTATTTGCAAGTGACGAAAGTAAGCCCTGAATGTAAACACCTTAAATGAGAGCGTTGGAAGCGTTCATGTAATTACAGCAGCTCACATATACGCCATCTGTCTACTTCTTGTACATGCGACTCACATTGGTTTTCCTACTTGCTTCTTACTTCAAAACAGCTTCGAATAAGATGAAACTCGACATAGGATACGTCTAATTGTAGGGCAACAGCTTCAACGCGAGTGAGTCTCATTAGTTTCTGTGCAACAGTAAACGCAGCAAGAACACTTCAAAGTCTTCGTCTAGCGTCATCTTCTGTCTGTCCCTTATAATACTTCCTTCTCCTCCTCTTCTCTCGCAATTAACGCGCGTTCCCGTTTCCCCAGTTTCAATTATCATCCGGCGCCCGGTCTTCTTCTTCTTTTTCTTCTTTTTCTTCTTCTTCTTCTTCTTCTTCTTCTTTTACTTCTTCTTCTAAATTATTAAGGGGCGTTTGTTGCTGAGTTTCTTGGGATTCCTCGTTACCTAGTTCCAGACGAATGACAAACCGGATTCATGACTTCAATGGATTCAGCAATCAGCAGCGACTGATGAGCTGCATTCAATCGCCATCCTTTGTGTGTATGTAGTCATGTGGTAGGCCTATATGTTCTATGCCTTGTGACTGGAGTAAGTAAATAAGTAAGTAAGTAGGTAGTCAAACTGTAATCTAACATAACATATATTCGTTTATCATTCTCATATTGACAGAACGCAGCATGATTACAGATAGGTTATACGAAATACGGCCCGCATAGCACGACAAGCAGGTCGGCTTTACAGCGGGTTCGACTTAACTAATGGCCTAAGTGCTGGAACGCTCCTGGTACGGCCGAGCCAGGAGTGAGACGGGCAATCTTATTTTTCAATAAACCCGAGTCAAACAACACAACAGAGAAGCGCTGTTAGCAGCTAACAGAAACTTGAATAAATTACTGTCCTATGCGGGAATTGAACCCGGGTTGCGATAATGACTTTTCAGCTAATCGACTAGACGCTCTCTCCACTGAGCTATGACCCCCAAACTAGTCCCCTCTTCTGGGGATCACGAAAGTTGGTAGGGGAAGTCCCCATATTTTACTATACCCTTATAAAAAATGTCCCTGGAGATGCCAATCTTTGTGGGAACTTCCCCTCCCCCTACGCTGGTCTAGATCAATCACTGGTAAGTAGTTTATTCCCACAAAATTAAAATATCAAAAGGTAATAACACACCTATGTTTTGTAATGCCCCTTGCATTACATGTCTGTAATCATGCTATGGTCTGGCGGTTTGGACGCTTATAAAACAAATGTATGTTTTTGTATGTCACGTGTTTCTAATTCAAAATATTGCAGTCGCAGACGCAGGAGAAATATGCTTCTGGAAATCGTGATTGACATTTAGTTGTATGAACCGAATAACCAGTCAGCTCAACCTTATTAATTAACAGAGCAGGTAGAGATCTATAATATGCTGCGTATATATATAGACTGCCTGGATGTTCCTATATTATACACATCTCAATGAAAGGCAATCCTATATACCTGGGCATTAGACAGCTGCTCTACACGGCGTGTCGCTAAGCCGGATATTTATTGAATCATTCCTCGACCTTTACAGATATTGATGACACGCATGCAGGCTACCACCATTCAATTCCGCAGATTATACTTAGACATCGCATAAAAATGTCAAATGATATATGTATATAATAAACTATGGAATAGGCTTATAATTATATGGGTATATATCGACGAATGCATTTGCCTTGATATAATAAGCTTAATATATGGATATTTAGTAGATAATAATTCATTTCGGTCTATGTAATGTGAATAATTTATATTATAATTATGCATAGGCCGATTATATAGGCCTATTCATTCTGGTTGCACAAACTATGGCAGATGTTTCGTCCAACACATTGGCCTATTCATTATTATACATATTGATCTCTGTATCGATTGCATCTCAAGTAGAGACCTCATCAGCAGCAACAGCAGCTGCCGCAGCTGCAGCAGCTGGCGTCATGCTATCGTCATCAATGTCCTTTCTTCGATGTTTTGTAGCCCACATGTCATGTACTCGGCTGGTCAGAGGCGTGACTCAGTCTAAAAGTGGGGGCACCGAGTTATTCTCTCTACTTTCCTTCCTCACGCGGATGCCTTTGTGATATTAACAGAACTTGTAGATCCCACTATGCTGTATATATCCCCAATCTAGCATGTAAAGTCGTATAGTGCACTTGGAATAAATCAGAAGCCAATCTAACGATGACCATAACCACACTTTCTTATTGACTCCAATGTAAAATTTTACAGTAACAGTTTTTAATCTAAAAATAAAACATCTAAAGAAATATAGCAAGGATGCAATTCTTCCGTATGACAGGGTTTAGTAAAATGGATAACACTGGTATACGTAGAATGTATACTAAGTGCCGTGTGGTTAGATTCAACCCTCGATCGTTCGACAAACAGCGTATAGCAAACGAGGCCCTTTGGCATCAGCGCTGTAGTCGGGAGTGCCTGTGATCAATAGGACACTTTAGAGGCGCTACAGAAATGAGTGAATGATCGAATTCTATCGATGGACGGATGTATAAGAAAACGTGCATTTGCTTTTATCTCTTGCGTCCAAACAGAGATCAACGATCAGTTCGTTAGTCATCAGAAACAAATCTGTCCGTACGCGATGTCAAAAGTCTCGATTTCGGTTCACGAATCGCTCTTATCTTCTTTCGCAACCTCCCTACTCTACCCAAGCTCATGATTAACGCTTATGCCTGTGATACTTCGTATTCTCCCTCTCTGATTATTATTAGGTCTATACTCCGACAAGCTAACTATAAATCTCTCGAAGCAATGCGATACGAGATTGAGGCGCTTCTGCATTCAACAGAACAACGCGCTGTATTCCTATAAGCCTGCTTAATGATAGTCAAGAACCAACTCATCAGAGAGCACCCAGCGTATATTGCACCGCGCCGTATAGAAGCTTTTCGGGGCATAGCGATACTTCAAGACATCTAGAACATTCCCACAATCTGTTCGTTAAATAATTCGTCAATTTTTCCACAGCTTTTCGGGGCATAACAATACTTTAGGACATCTAGAACATTCCCTACGCCTAATCTCTTCGCTAAATAATTCGTCTCTTTCCAGAGTTTTTCGGGGCAAAGCGATACTTTAGGACATCTGTAGAATAATTATATTCCCTACAGAACGTCTTCGAGAAATAACTCATTAATTTCTCAGATCGTTTTGCGCAATGAGCGTCGACTACAAGAATTCCCAAACGAAGAAGGGAAAATGGCCGACCATAAAGCAATGCCTTTATGTCGTATGCATGCATGCACCTTGTGCAAAAATTTCCATATAATAAGCCAAAGCCAATTAGTGCATAAATTGTGTCTTACGTCCTTTCGCCGCACCGGACCTGCGCTGCTGGCATATCCATCGTCAAGCCGGTAATTCGTGACAGCGCAGGCTGGGAATAGTCGCATTAAGTAATTGGCTCTTGCTGTTTACACTTTACATAAATAGTTTTGCGCAGACTTAGATGCAGATAAAGGTTCAGTAAGCTTTATAATGGTGATCTCGCTAATTTGTTTTAATATGCTGCTTCGCCAGCAATTCTGTCCAGAAAGTAGTCCTGGTCACTGCATGATAAACCCCGCCCGTCTCTATAAAAAATTTGTCCTAGATGCTTGCAGTGATAGGGCCTATAATAATTATGGTCAAATAGAGCGAATAATATGATCGCACTCTGTTGACAACTGCTTTTGCAAATCGAAACGATCTAGTCAATCGAACGAATAGCAGCTTAATTGCAGGGCATAGAAGTTACGGCTACTCAGTCGTGTCATAATTATAGGGTAATGTCGCGTCGTGTGCAGCTTTAAGAGATGATTCTCGAACACTTAGCTTCCATATCTGGGTTTGAAGGTTCTACTTGACGTTCATTACCAACAGCATTGCTATTGTGATTGTTATGTTACAGGAAAATCTTCTGACAGCTTCAGACAGCTGCTGTTGTCAGCAGCTGTTGTTCAGTATACTGTGCTTATTGAAAGCAGGCAGCAATATTGCAAAACTATAGGGCCTATACATTCATTTTTATTTATTCGCACATTTCTATACAGGTACTTCAAATTCATTTACTACTCAGAGGCGGTCCCGATCACAGTCCAGAGGTGTGTCGGAATCAACACGCCGAAGCGCCTCAAGAAATTGTGAGTGAAGGACTTGCTTAAAGTCCTTACTCGGCGGGTGGGATTCGAACCTACAACCCTTCGGTTGCAAGGCGGCGACCTTCACCACTACTCTACCACGCCTCACATGTAGGAGAAAGGCTTGTATTATTGCGTGAAATATGGGCCTCGGTCGTATTTCCTACCAATCGTGTCTGCAGGAAGCTCTTACCGTGGTAAAACGTCTATCTAGTATCTGCTGATTTGATTTTCCTGTTCTGAATTTAATTTAGCCCGTTTCTGACAACGTTTGAACGGTGACAAAGTTTCTGTTTTCGTACATATTGCTTAATATATAAAGTTTTAAACTTCAACAGTAGCTGCAGAGTTTAGGGGTTTAGCTATGCTTAATATGTCTTTTTTTTAGGTCAGAGACACATAAAACATAAATTTGTTTGTTTAAAATGCATTCGTTGGTAACGTTATAACAGATTTCCGATAAGCGTATCACGAGTGTAATATGGGTTTTGAATTGAATGTGAAATATGGGCCAGCCTTTCCCCTTTGCAGTTCATTTCAGTGGAAACACAATTGATGTTCATTGTTTTCTGCCTCAGACTGAAATTCGTTCATATCAGTTATTTGATATGATGGAAATGCATGCAAAGTCGATTCAACTCATTCGTCCTGTGGGCCTATACGTTCCCGATCCTGCGGCTGCCTGTATTATAGTCGATATTTTACGTCTCCGGACTTCGTTTCGTATAATATAATTGAATCATTAAAATGCGGTAAGCCCTATATTGTACAGTGCAATACGCACGAGGGATTCTCAAAGATGAAGATATATACGCCATATATACGAGTATTCCGCTTCATTACATGTTTCATGATTAATATTATTTCATTTAAATTGCAAAATGAGGAAAAAGTCATGTCTATGTGTACAATGTATTTCCATTTATTTGCGTTTTTATTCACTTTCGAATCTGTTAGTTCAACGAAAATTGCGATGGTTCGGACATGTTGAGAGATAATGTCAGCTGACAGAATCCCACATATAGGACTAATGTACTGTACACAAGATTCGAAGGAACAAGAAATAGAGACAGGCGAAGACTACGCTAGATAGACAATGTAAGAGATGACATAATACTACTTGGACTAACACTGAGAAGAGCAATTGACTTGATCATGGACGCTTGTTATAAAGGCGAAGCCCAGGACATTTAGCTATTCATTGTAGATCAACTCTTGTATATAGTCGACTGGGCCAAGTTTTTTTTTAGATAACAGCGTATTGCATAATCCACTTGGCCCAGCCGACCATATACAACAGTTGACCTACTCTAAATAGCTGAACGTCCTGGCTTTGCCCCTATACCCTGGGACAATGACTTGACGCATGACCGAAGACACTGAAGATAACTTTTGTTTGTACCCATTGCCGCCAAATGGCTGGCGTAAGCCACTGATGATGATGATGATGATGATGATTATGATGATGATATTCCGGGTGGTGATCAATCCTCTCTCGGCAGGCTAAGGATATAATTGTCTCTTTTGTCCTTACGTATCCTTCCAACATCTGCCTCCTACGTTAACCAGAACTTTCAACCTTCCTGCAGGGTGAGCCCTTCCACCTCGCGTAGCGCCGTATAGGCGGTACTCCGGTATACCCTATTGACGGCTTAGCCTCACCAGGCCATCACTACCTGTCTGTTCAATCTCCCATCAAGATGAGGTGCAGGTAGGACTTTGAGAGAGAAAGGGTTACATACAGGTATTTCAAAATAAGAGGGCCAGCAAATTTAGTAGAAAACATTGAAGAATTAATTTTGGCAAAAGCTGCTCTATGGCTCTCGAGGTATAGATCCTGCGTGTGTAAGCCTATAATGATTATAAAGAAGAAGTCGATTTATATTGTATGCCATTATTATAGCTAGGCCTATATAAAGCAACACAGCATTGCAATAAATATTCATCTTCGAAAATTCCTGCCCAAGTGCATTGATGCGTATTTTATTGGACATTGGGAGATGTTAGTGTTGGTCATGCAGAGTACTCCATTATACTGTATGTCATTGCATACTTGAACGCATTCGCTGTTACTTTGTCATCCTTTACAAGCAATTTTCGGGAATCCACGCTGTGTGGCATGTGTTAGCTGGAAATTGCGAGAATAATTGGGCTACGCAATATAATCAACTTGAACTCTATCAAATCCTATAGAGTAGGCTGTATACATATGCGGTATAGGAGGCTGCGCTGCAGGAGTGCATGACTGATTAAGCCATTTTCTGTATAATAGGAAAGCGCATGGCATTGCATGTACAAGGTGAATCCAAACACATGACCCCCACGTTTTTCTCTGATATATTGTTCAAAAGTAGGAATTTATAAATAGCATTATACATGTTGAAAGCGATTCGTATTTACACAGCTTCCCAATTTCACCAATATAATTATTTCAATCAGAACAAAAGTCATTCCGTTTTGAATGAGGCTACCCGCAGTTTCAGTTTCTTGCTAATTCTTCCGCTAAAAGTAGATACTTTAAAATTAAATCTAGAAGTTTAAACGTAATTCATAGTTAGCCTACATACAAAATTGTATACAAATATTTCAAACTGAACAACAGTTACAACACGCACTCAGTGAGCACATCCTGTGGGCTATTCTGATTAATCAAACAAGTGTAACTCAATAAATGTTACAAAAAACGGCTACAACATTTGTTGAGTTTAAAATATTTTGATGAAATTCGGCAGTTATAAGCAAATATGAATTTTCTTTCAGTGTGTAGAATTTCATTTTAAAATGCTACTTTTGTCAAAAAATATTGGCAAAAAACTGTTAAACGTTCTTGAACCATCAAAAAACAGGCTGTGAGCTCAATAAAAGTTGAATAACTTATGTTCTCTTTGAAACATTTTGTTGAAGTATGGAACTTACGCGTAAATAGCCTATAAATTGTCGTAGGTCTGTTGGCTAATATTTTTTTATATTTTTACTTTTATCCGAATTATTAGCAAAAACGTAGGGGATCATTTGCTTGGACTCACTTTGTATGAGTCATTATCATTTTAAGTAGGCTACACACTACACTTGCTGCCATAGGCGGAGTTTGGTTTCAGGTTTCAGTTCATGGGGGGGATGTGACGCCACGGCTAATTGACATACTCGTTAGCTTAAGAGATGTAAGATTCCAAAATGATATTTCAGTCAAGCCTGTTAATGCTGTATCCACCTAATATAGATCGATGATATTATGCCTATAAGAGGTACTCTTCCTCGTCTTTGCGCTCTGACTGGTTTTGAACTTCCTCGATCTCCAGGTTCCTGTGGTTTAACAACAAAAGAAATTGCAGCAAGCTGCAGCCTCCAAGGATACCCTTGATCTTCCACATAGCTGTTCTGGTCCTCGACCGACCGATGGAATGTCACAGTCGTCTGTATCACTTTCGTAAGATGCACTATATATAAAAATCCAAATACAATACAATACAATGACCCTTCCCATACCCAACTTGCACGCACATGGTACACTTTGCTATTGGACTTACGAAGATTTCCATCAGACCTGTCTATGCATGCATGACACAAGGGTACTTCTGAGTACGGTCCGCGGCGCCATAGTTGGACTTTTGCTTTCTCGCTTCATGCAGCGGTGTATTTTGGCTGCACCACTTTCATCAATTATAATGTTAATCGTTACACGCTCCAAATTCCTAAAGCTCCACTCTAAAGCACAAAGCACCAAATTATTCACGAGGTGGTGCGTCATATCAGAGGGGTTGTCCATAGATCAGTGTCAACTGAAGGTCCGTATCCGTTGTCCAGAGAGATCCTGCAGATCGTCAACCAACACTATTGCAAATTACACCGCCATTACGTGTTTCACCACGGTATCAGTGCAGTTCGTTATAACAATTATATCAGCGAACATTTGGGCATAAATGTATGAATACCATAAATCAGCGAAAACCCTTTCATTTATCCTTAGCCTCATAACTCATCCATTCGATCAATAAGTTAGGTCTATACATATATCATCTCTTCGATGGATCTAATAATATATACATATAATATAATAATAATAAAATAATAATAATATAATATAATAATATACACATATACATGTATATATATATATATACATGTATATATACAGGGTGGCGCATAAAAAACCGGGCTAGTGACATTTTGGTTTGGCATTTACTATACAATTGAATGAACTGTAAAATTTCAGATTTTTCTG
>JAQFXW010002247.1:0-13367 GCA_034693945.1 Dendrobaena attemsi
GCTTGCACAAGTAAGGTGGTGCAATGCCAAGAAGAAATTTCCAAACCAGGGCAGCTATTCTGTAACTGATGCGTTGCGGAATGGAGAGCCAGTGAAGCGTATCCCACAGAGACAGAGCTGTATTTTGGGATGCGACCTATAAGAAGCGCAGCGGGGAACCAGTTCAAGACCAGCAGTCAGCACAAGAGATAGACCGGCCAGAATAGAGCAGCAATGATCCAGGCAGCTGGTGAGTCAGCACTTGGAGACATATTTACCTGTCCAGGCCAAGCCAGCTGGGTCCTCCAACATCTGGGTACTTGGAAGAAAGCTGCATTCCAGGTAGGTTCTGGCCATAGTAGTCGCCTGGGTATCTGACACCTCCGGCTCCTGGCAGCCCTGAATACAAAGCTGGGTTCGGAAAGATGCCAAGATGAGGGTACTGCAGCAGAGATGCCTGTAGCATCATACGCTGATCAGCCAGAAGTGGACTGTCAAACCTTTAACAAACACAACCCAACAACTTAAAA
The DNA here is from genome assembly GCA_034693945.1 of Dendrobaena attemsi. Taxonomy (NCBI): domain Eukaryota; kingdom Metazoa; phylum Annelida; class Clitellata; order Crassiclitellata; family Lumbricidae; genus Dendrobaena; species Dendrobaena attemsi. The sequence goes on from JAQFXW010002247.1 coordinate 510, forward strand.
TGCAATGTAAGATTATCATAACAAACGTTTCTCAAGCGTCCATCGTCAAGCAGAATTGTGAATCTGCTGTTTTGTCACAGGTGAACAACTGTTACCTATCCAGCTAAATTAAATGTCGGTTTTGTAACAAACAATCAATCAACAAAATTTATATAGCACCCTTCAGAAGCATTACCGATTGAGGCCCAGTCAAAGAAGTGATGACGATACTGTAGAAAGATTCCAAAGAATATTACGGGGAAGCGAGCGGAGGGCAAGTGAGAGGTCATTCCAAATAGCTCGTCCTACAAACTGAGAAGATCTTTGTTGCACAGTTCTAATACAACCAAATGGAACAAAAAAATCACCACTTAGACAAACAGCTACATACTGCAGAAATACAACTGGATATTAACCCTTTAATACCATTTACTACCTTCCCGGCATTAAAGGGTTAAACACATAATTGAGTAAAGCAGACAAGACGCCTATGCCTGTAGGTTATGAGCATGATGACACGAGAAGAAGAATCAAGACACTGCTAAGAGACTTACAACAGAACCGTGAATAAGAGTACAAGAGAAGATTGGCATAGAAGAGATTTGATCATGTTCTATGATTGACCTCACGGTCACGGATAACATAGACATCACCCGTTAGTCTGTTATAGCACTGGTGTTTACCTGAATGGCTGGGCTCCAAAGACACCGCCGGGTGCTGTAGAACCATAGGCACCTTGGTAGGCCTTGTAGAGAGAATCAAATGCTGCAAACTGAGAGGTAGATAGCGAAGGATGTCCTGCTGCAGACAGTCCATCGCTGACCAGTCGATATGGATGGAAGGTATTGACCATGGAGGCATCTTGGATTGGATGCTGAGGCGCATCTGATCCTGGCTGACCACTGGCTCCACCTACGCTGGAATGAGGAGTGCGCCTGGAATAGCAATGCACCCGCTAGCAGCTATACAACCTAAACTATATCTAACTTAACGAACCAAGAATGACAAAATCAGTCACTTTGTTGCATTGGAAAACTAGATTATGACTATATGATAAGGTAATGACTAACATGTACAATTGTAAATGGACAAACTCACAAATCTCCTCCATACATAAATCTACCAGTTAATTTCTATCTGAGAAAGTACCGAAGGTTGCAATGTAAGGTCACAAGATGCCAATCAGTCTTGAATTGCACCTTCTGAACCCGCAGCAAGACTACATCGAAAGAACGAAAGAACCAGCAGCCGTGAAAGAGCATATGTACAAAATCAGATATATATATATATATGAGGACACACTCGTAATATAAAAAATAAGATATGTCCAATGGAGTCCAACAACATAACAACTTTCGACTTCCTCACTGGCTGCTGTCTATATACTGGCCTCATGCTAACAAACTCCCAACTTAGACAGCAACAACATTCAGAAATTTGTAGTAGAAGCCACAAATCAAATGAACCAGAATTCATTTGTCCAACATTTCATTACAATCATCACTTACAACTGTCATATATATGATGCATGAAATATGTTTTAACACGTTAACGACCAACGTGTGCTAACACGCACTGGTATAGAATTATTAAAACATTTAGATGGCCAGTAAGCAGTTAAACCCAGTCATATTTCGTAGAAGGATATTGGATCATGTTATAGATAGATACCTAGATGATCCTAAGAAATGCCTCAACTGCTTGATTGATAGCGACTCTCACCTGGGTACGCTTGGCGTGTGACGATCAATAGACATAAAAGAGCGATCCATGATTTGATCAGATGTGACTTTTAATCCAGTTTGTTGTTCATCAGACAGACCAACGCCAGAACCAGACAAATGACTTAGCCAATTAAAAGCCTGCAAAGCAATCAACAAATCGTTATTCCCTAGAGCTGTTAAAGCAGCACTTTCAAAAATATATTATATAATTTTATCTAAACTGTTTTCCAAAGCAGGAATGACAAGAACAATATAACAGCTGGGCAACACACAAGCAGAATGCCATTTTGTTTCTTAGCTAATTAGGATTTGTATTCTATCTCAGTGCTATGACAGGCTGGCATCTCATCTGTGTACTCCATAACATCTACAAATAATAATAATCTGTGTTTATTATACCCAAACTAACAGACCGCAGCATGATTGTGTGAATGAACGATATGGGTTTATCCCACGAGTCGAATTAAACTATTGGCAGCCATGCAACGTACCTGATTCTTTATACACCTTAATTAACAATGCATGAATTCATTCATATTTGTTTTATTAATAATTTCGAGCTGACACAGCTGAGACTGCAGTCTAATAATTTATTTATTTATTCACACATTTCTATACCGCCTCTTCAAGTCTTCTACTACTCAGAGGCGGTCCCGACTACAGCCCGGGGTGTGTCGGAGTTTACACGCCGAAGCGCTTGAGCAATTGTGAGTGAAGGACTTACTCAAGGTCTTTATGTGGCGGGTGGGGTTCGAACCTGCAACCCTTCGGTTTCAAGGCGGTGACCTTCACCACTACACTACCACGCCCCATTAATAAATGAAGAGCTGACGAATTAACCTAAACGGGTCTTCCCTGAATCGAACTAGAGTGGTAAACGCTTTATACCAGTGTGCTAACCATTACTCTAACGAGATCCTGATAAAGCTGGTAGAATATTTTTAATACACACCTCTGATAAAATTACAAATCCAGAATAACTCACCAAACTTCGTGTCTCGTCTGAGCTGCCGGTGCTACTGCGCCCAGAAAGTGGGACCAATCCAAACGATGAATTTATGCCAATGCCTGACTGATTACTTGGAAACATAACAGTATTAGCTGAACCTCTCTCGTCTTCCTAACAATTCTCGTCACGGTACAGCAAGTATACCTTTTCTGTCAAAATTATTCAGCAAGCCTGCAAATCAGAGCATAACGACAGATTTACCTTTTTTTAAAAGCCACACTCGGCTGAGGCGAATGGCCGAGGCAATTATTTGGTCAGTCCCTATTTTAATAGCATAAACCGTTCTTCAATAAAATCCAGTGTAGACACCTCTAATCCAAGAAAGTAAGCCCTTTTAAATACAAAAGCATAGCCTCTAAACCAGCACTACATAAGTTGGTAATAGCGGCAATAGGGTGTCTACTTCGAATTCCCGAAAGCACTACAAACCTCCAAATATAGACAGATTCGTCAAAAGGGGTTTCCTGCCAATTGTCCGATTTGTCTCAAACTTGGAACTCTATTTCCAGTTCTTGACTCTCTTCGAACACACCCTATCCGATGCATTACATAATTATGGTGCATGGTTGTTATATCAGGGCAACGCATGGCCTCACTACTTGATACGGTGAGGTCTTTTACCACTGTTCGCCCATTTGAATGGATGCAACGCCATTTAGGAATGAGATTTAAATCTCTTAAATAAGTCAGTATCGGTAAGCGAACCCGAGTCAACAGAAGCCCCGAGACACGGCCTGCGCTCTTAGCTATGTAGGTAACTGGGCTGTTATGCGTGTCGTTGCCTCCAATATAACAACTATGCCAATTATGGATTAGAACTGTCGTTGAAAACATTAAAAATATAGAATACGTTACCATTTCGGCGATTAGGATTGAGGAGTTTTGCATTTTCGGGGTTACAGTCTCTCTATATAAAATAGTTTCGGCAATTCTGGTTCAATTTGACATTCGGTACTGCACTAGCAATAGTCGATAGACTTTAACGGCAAGGAACTTTGTGATGCTTTGATAAGAAGTTTGTGGAGCACTATGTACATTAAACATAACTGGCACTGTGTGCAGAGATAAGAGAATTACAGGAGAGCAGTGCGACTGAATTAGATTAAAACGAATAGCGTCGGCAGTACACTCTACTTCAGACGCCGAAATTACCTTCAAGAAGTCTGCCTCACAGCTGCGTCCAACGCCGGACTACGCAACGGCATTTTCTGTCTGAAATGCGCCTAAAAGTTTCACACCGGTGGGTTAATTAATAAAATTACTCATAAAATATCACAACAAAAGACGGCCATGTTCGATGCATCAATGATGCCACAGACTACATATTTGTTCAAGAGGTACATCTCATGACGACAGCGTTGCTGACTGAAATGATTCGCGACTAATCAAATACGAATTTAACATTGTTTAAGCAACATAATCATCAATTTAAGCTTTAATCTCATTTATACGAACCATTCTGCACAATTATTTTGAAACATATCAATTGCAATGAAGCTAATTATGAAAATAGGGACTATATTGTATAATCATCCGCCTAGATGGCGCTAACTGCATAGCCTATGGCACCGTTGTCTTGTAGAGCAACCTGATCTGTATGCCAAAGGTCATCTTAGCATCAATGATGTACGAGTGGAGTCTCTTGACAGCTGCTGCAGTGACCGTCAGCGTCTGAAGTCTGAATACAGTCTTCAGCGTTCTTGCATAATGCATAGGCCTGTCAATCAATTAATAACCGAAAACTCCAAGTCCAAAACCGATCACTATCGGAAAATAATAGCTCTGTTAATAGCTTCAACTAGCCTACTATTTAACTTGCCATTAATAGGTCTTTAGTCGGCATCTGAATCTATTTGAAGATCGCATCGCAAGTTCTCAACCGTGAAATTGCATAATTATTAGGCCTAAATAGTTAGCTAAAATATACCCGAAATAAAAAAATCACCCAGCTTATTCGCGATCTTCAATAGGCACGTTTCGCCATAAAATATATATCAGGATATCGATGCTGCCGCTTTCATAATGTGAGGTGCTTTCCGTGAACGATCTGTGTAGCATGGGTGGAAACTTTGGTTTTATCACAGTATATCTATACTGTGGTTTTATTCAGTGTTTGGTTTGTTACTTTTCTAAAAGAAACTTTAAAAAACAAGAAATTTCGTGTTTTTTTCAAATTGCATTTTGAAAGGTTGTTTGTTAACTAGAATATTAGAACTTAAATTGTAATAAAATAAATTATCATAAATTATTCTGTTTATTAGTCCCAACTGTATTAAATCTGAGTCCAGAGTATAAAAATTATAAAGTTTACTGAAACTGAAATGTAAGTTACCTGATTTATTTCAATTCAGTTAACTGAAACTAAAATATAAACCGAAATTGCCAAGAAACTGAACCAAATAAATTTTTTAATATTAACTAAAATTGAAAAACTGAAATACGAAGTAAAATGCAATAATTCTCAAGTTTAAAAGTATTTTATTTAAATCAATACACAATTTATTGTATCAGCATATAGGCTATCTAAATATTCACACATTATAATGTATATATAATAATATCAATGTTGTCTTGGGGTAGCATTGTGATTGCTCCATGCAATCCTGCGGGAATAGAAGTCTAGGTTTATATATCTATTCGTTTATTGAGAAGAAGAAAAAGGTCGACAGACAGAAATACGAGCAGACGTTACAGAAAGTTCTGATGTCTGTTGAACTTGTAAATTTGTGGTTTTGGTTACTAATGTTCTCCTCGACTTCTGGGAAATTAGTAACATTTGGGAAACCGCGTTTTTAAAAGTTTATTATGAGTGTTGTAGTAGGATTTCATTAAGTCATTTTCATTGCTGACTATTTAATTCATCACCAAAATGCCAATTATCAAGATGAAAGGTTTTGTGTTCATATAAAATCGTGAATATGTACATGTAAATAAGTAAAAAAATTTCTAAGAAGTTTAATCTACTTGAACATGTTCATAATATAAAAGGCTATGTTCATATTAGATTATTGGTTTACTCAACAACGTCAAAAACTAAGACTGAAACTGCAGTAGAAATTCAACAAAAACTTTAACTAATAGAAACTGAAATCATTTCGAAACTGAAATGAGGATATTTGTATTAACTGAAATAAAAACTAAACTTGACAAAATTCAAAACTTTAATTACACTGCGGTTACAGGAATAAGTCATAGATAAATCGTTGTGTATGATCTCTGTGTGAGTGGGAGACCTGATCTATAAATATAAAAATGATCCGAAACATGCTGTAGGCAAGTGTGCTGCCTCTGTTGTCGTAAGTCGTTAAACTCTCTATTAGCATGTCTTTTATGTCAATATGCTTGAACTTACTTATCGAAAAGTGTTGATGAAAGTATTGGTATTGCAATACATTTAAGAATTGATGCCAACACATTTATAAGGAAGTATTGGCATTGCCAATACGTTATTTAAGTATTGTTAACAGCCGTGGTTTTAAGTTATAAAATGTTGCAAGAGAGGCTAGCACTCAAACTGACAAGCAAGACAGAAGAGCTCTATAATAATTTTATAGTCTTCATTTCAATTAGAGCTGCAGGAGTTGCATACTAAATGTATAGTTCACAATTTCATGCCATACATATTCCAGTTTAGTTTGATCAAAAAGATTTCAAGTTTACTGTTGGTATGAAAAATCATCTGTCTGGGAGGATCTTTCTTTACGATATTTTTGAACTTCTCTTGCCTGTAAGCGAGCTTCTTGATAAATCAATTAATATAGGCCCTATAATCGATTCTTGCATCATTTAGGCTATCAAGATACAGTGTCATGTAGTACAGTAGTATAATGTTCAAGCAGGTCAAATCAATAATCTTATATAGATTCCCAGTGACAGATACCAAGTTTGATTGCAGGGTCCCACTTAAATGAATTGGAAATTAAAAACCTATGTAAGCTGACCATTAAACAGACTGCATAGAAGCACTGCAAGACAATAATATTATCATTCTGATACTGTATGCTGTGACACAGTGGCTGATCTTACAGCGCGCCAGCTCGCGGCCAGATGGATCCCGTGTAACGACCTTGGGCAAGTTATTTGCGCACACGTGCCTCTATTAACAAGCAGTATAACTTGGTACCAGTTTAAGCTGGGAAGTAAACAGCAAGTCCTGCGACACACCGGCCCCATGTCCATTGCCGGCTCAAGGGCTACGAAAAGGAGATGAGCGTCTCACCAACGGGGCCATATACGACTTAGGGAACACTTTACTTTACTGTATGTTATAAAACAGAACATAACGAAGGACAACCATATTAGAATAATAATTTGCAACTTGTATTTACAACAATTTATTATTGTCATAATACCAATAACAGTTATAGCACTAGCAGAAACATGCACATAGTCACATACATATATAACATATCTGTGTTTACCGAAACTAATCATGGTAAAACTGCTTTACACGCAGTTAGCTACTTATATCTGAAACCATGCCATAATCCGTGAATTCATGCCACTCTTCCAAGTCATACATTAACAAAGAAGTGTTTCAGTGGAAGTTATTCCATCCCGGACTACACAAAGATTATTCTAGTTCTGTATGTACGACTCTGTGAACATAATCCCTCAGCGAATGGAGTTACACCAGAGAAGAATTTGGGGATTAACGGGTGAAAGGGTTTCCAAAGTCTGTCACTCTACAACGAGAGACTTGGAAGAAGATCTCAGTAAGAATCACCGATTGGACAGATTGTGAACATTTTCTTATCAGTGGCTTCGTTCTCTTTCTATAGCAATGTACAGCAGCTGTTCGTCTTCTTAGCCTAGACAAGTAAGCAAACACTATATGTTATTGTAAATGATTAAAACAAGTAAATAGAGATGGTTAAGCTCATAACTGTTTAATTGCTAAAGCTACATATTTAGCCGCTCCTTCCTTGCTGCCACTGCTTCAATTCACATTCATATACGCACCAGGACTTTGTCAACACCACCACTGCTGGACTTTGACTAATAGTTTGAAGCATTAGTCTGTTCTTATATGCCTCTATATTTGACTAATATTTTTGAAGCATTAGTCTGTTCTTATATGCCTCTATATTTGACTAATATTTTGAAGCATTAGTCTGTTCTTAATGCCTCTATATTTGACTAATATTTTGAAGCATTAGTCTGTTCTTAATGCCTCCATATTTGACTAATATTTTGAAGCATTAGTCTGTTCTTAATGCCTCTATATTATTGGAAGTGTGTGTACTGTGTAGGTTTGGCATATAGCGTCCGCTGTGCTGGATACTTTGTACTGGCTCCCCATCCAAGTGTATTCAGTGTAAGATCCTGACTCTTATTAATATTTATCTTAGTGGCTCAGTTCCAACATATTTTAGGGGAAAACCGAGTTGTTTCTTCATGTACATAACTATTAAATATTGAAACATTACACGTACATCGATCTTTTTGGTTCATGCTATGACAAGCCCTACCAACTACAAAGACAGCCTCAATGAATGGTATATCCTACCGTCTTATAGAAAGCCTTAGACTGCATGCTAAGTCCTTCCGATTTCTCAACCAGATCATCCAGTTTCTCTCCACGTTCTAGCACTGCTTCGATCGTGTTGTGCTGTAACATAAAACACATAAACTTTGGAAGAACCTTAAAATTATCTTAACTTGCTTAGAATGTCATACGGCCACCATCAACGAACACAAGTGCACAAATTGGCAGTTAAACCGTAATTAAACTGCTTAAAACATCATTCTTCTTCTGCCAGGTTTTGGTTTTGAGATGTGAATCAATGACATGGAAGCAACAGATACCTAGACTTCGTGGAACCCACTGACAGCCCTAAACGCAAATATGTATCAATTACCAGAATGATCTTAGTTTCATCCAGATCTGACTGTATCTTTGTCATGGCGTCAGCCTCACGTGGATTCTGCAAAGCAAGAAAGTTCATACTGTTCAGTCCATACACAACCAATGACTACAATGTTTGTCCATAGTTCAAACCCTTCCTAGTTTAAAAAATACACCGAACTCATTATTTCTCATTGGATTAAAAAAATTATGAATATCTAACAGAACGTCACTTGGCGAGGCAACTAACTAAAATCTGTGACTTTGCACATTAAAAATGTAAGTAATAAAAATTATAATACAATGAAAACAAGCTTTGAGAAGACAAACCTACAGCATCTAAACTATCCAAACGTAATCCAAAAAGACTAACTTAAGCTCGAATTTCTTAAATAATCAAGGAAAAACTAGCTTAATATTATCATCATAGTTTTGCTTTGAATGCAAAAAACTTACTAAAAAGTCTGTATATGGTTAGTTTAGGTGAGGCTCACCTGGTATTTGTTCAGAAAGTCGGCAAGCTCTGGATATGACAATCCACTAGAACAAACAACAATAATTAAGTAAACCTAAAACCAAGATAAAGAATTTAAAATATCACAAAAACATAACATTTGGAAATGATGGAGAGAGACTTGAACAATGAACATGCACCTTTTATATCGGTAGCATAATGTGGTAAAATCTCAAATTCACTTGGGAACCAGCATACCTCCTAGTTGAAAGCGGAATCCTAAATCAATCTATCGCTCAGACTAGTTCATTAAATACTGGGACAAACAAAATGGCACATTTTCTTAACTTAAATATTTATTTACAGCGACTGATGTTCTTGAGAAACATTTCAAAGTACTAAACACACTCATAGGGGTTCAGTATATGGCTGCAGCACATCTGTCACTCAGCATCTCACATGAGTCTGCCACTTAACAACGTCAACATCCCACATGTTCGTCACTCAACATTTATGCCTTAAAGAGTTTCACGTACAGTTCCCCTATAATGAGACTAATCAGACCATAAATGTAAGACATAAATTGCAAGCCGTTGACACAAAAGTCCATACCTTTCACCAGCAGCTGGCCATTGGAATGACGGGTATTTTGACGCAAAGTCATCTAACACCTGAAGAAATAAAAAGTTGACACTATCAAGCAGTGTACTAGCACCTAGCTAAGGAAATGGTCCTTAATTGTCTGAGAGCTTTAAGTGACACTTCATAACTGCAAAAGCAATGTACAGTTCATTAAAAGACCTTTCTGGCAAAATGAACCTATTTAAAAGTTGAGCACTAAATATATGCAAATTGTGCATCTAAATCAGTAAAGCACAGTTGACAAACAGCTTATGTTTAGCATAGTTAAAGTTCAAATAAAAGAAATAAAATACTAAATTTAAAGTGAAACCAAACAATAATTTACAAAATGTACCCGTCTTTGATCTAGAGTTCAGTTGAAATGTGTGGCCTAGTCCACCACTACCGTACTTCGATTATATATTACTATGTTTACGGGACATCTCTGTATGCAGCTGTACAGAAACTGTGAAGCAACTGTATGCATGAATGTGTGTATTTCTATACCGCCTCTTACAGTCCACTACTATTCAGAGGCGGTCCTGACTACAGCCCGAAGGTGTGTAGGAATTTTACATGCCGAAGCGCTTGAGCAATTGTGAGTGAAGGTCTTGCTGAAGGTTCTTTCGCGGTGGGTGGGATTCAAACCTGCAACCCTTCGCTGCCATACAGTTACATTTAATTCTATTAAAACTTGTTATGATCTATTGCTTCTATAACATGTTCTCTTGTTAGTTTGAATTCAATAGGTAAAATTATTATTACTATTATTTCAGCTACAGAACATGTGTACTACCTGTACATTGCCAGTACATGTGAACTAGTATCAAATAGCTATATATTATATATGGAGGATGTTTGAGTAACTCATTCACTCCAGCTTAATGGGGAATTTTTAATCAGATTTGTTGATTCTGTTCATTTCGGTAAGGGTGCATTTGTTTGCTTGTATCCATGTCATAAAATTCATGTATCTGTTTGCACAACTCTCAGCACATCTCTCAATTACATTTCAACAGAGTCAAACTCTGGAAAATTGTTTACAGGTGCATATTAAGCGAGGTATTGATTTAAATCATCTTACATGCTTTGACGGCAACAAAGGTGGAAATGAGGCCTAATTTAAGTATACAAATATTTCAAAACGGCCTACTTTATTTAGTAGAGTGAAGCTGACGCGCTGTGGATATTCGTGGTCCGAAATCAGAACACCCGACAATGAGTCACTTCTTACGTACACGTGACACATGTACTCTGAATCAAGACAATTCAATTAACCATCAACAACATTTCACAATTATCAACATAAGAATCTCTCTACCACTAGAGTACCATAGGTATATACTCAATCTTCTTCTGCCAGATGGAGAAGTAAATGAGGCGCTTCGGCATGTTAACTCTAACTCGGCATCGGCGATGCATTTCGGAGCGCCTCTGATTAGTAATTTACCTGAAGAGATTATCTTAAAATAATGATAATAGTAGTTATGTGATAAGTAAAATCATTAACCTGACACAGAACCTGGCTGTAGTCATAAAAGTCTAAATCACTGACAGTAGTTAACATCCAGCGCCAGTGGAACGTGTGGGTTTTTGATTAAGACACAAAAACTGATTCAGAAGGTTGATTGACCAGCCAAATAATTAAAAGAGCAATTAAAAGACAACCATAACATGTGTACCTGCAAACAAAGTCTGCAATGTTGAACAAAATCAATTTCCATCTAAAGGACCTTAGACACTGAATGAATACAACACATCCATCTATTTCATCTTCGTAACTATCTAACTAACCTAAGTACTAATGGTGGCAACAATAATGAAGTTTACAGAAAACAAGACTGAGCAACATGATGATCAGGCCAAAAAATGGCGTGAGTCCGGTAACAGATGTTTTAAAAACAGGGTAGGTAGGAAAATAATTTTGTTTTGAAAAATTGTTGTACACGGTTTAATTTCACCATTTTGCCCTTAACTACAGCACGCTCGGATACACTGTGGCTAAAGCCTGTAGCTATAAACCAGTGATTTTGGTCTCACCTTTTTCATATATGAAGCTTGCCATTTTTCAAATTTCTAATTTAGTTTGGACTGTTCGGATTGTGATAGAAGTCCACTGTTGTGCTTCACATTTAGATGAAACAAATTAGAAAAAATTTCTTCAACAAAAAATGTTTTTCTAGCAAAATGTTTTACCCAAAAAATATTTTCACAAAACTATTTGAGTTGCCCCAAAATGGTGACTTGGCCGGATTACCGGAAACACAACATTATTTTTTGTCTAAACAGCATCATTGCGACTATCATCATTATGAATATCAGCCTGCCTTTTCACCGAACCAATCAACTAACTTAGGCTATAATAAAACAATATCGTATTAAACAAATTCTAGAATTGTATTGTATTTGTGTATTTTTATACCGACTCTTATAGACCACTTCTACTTAGAGGCTGTCCCGACTACAGCCCGCAAGTGTCTCAGAGTTTTACACGCCGAAGCGCTTGAGCAATTGTGAGTGAAGGACTTGCTAAAGGTCCCTACGCGGTGGGTGGATTTGAACCTGCGACTCTTCGGTTGCAAGGCGGCGACCTTCACCACTACACTACCATGCCCCACAGAATTGTTTCTCTACTGAAAGCCAGAACTCCCAAAATATTAAAAGCCATCAGTATTATAAATAAAAGGCACAAGAGTAAAAAGGGAGAAAACAGGTAACTTAACAGGGATGAATTGCATTTAAAAGAATATTAATGATTTATGATAAACAAACCAACCATTGCGCAAATGTAACAGAAAAAAGAAAGTGAAAGACTCACCCTGTTCCCGAACGGACGTTCTTTGTGCTACGTTAGTTCGCTCTGTTATTATTTTACTTGTGAAGTCCATGAACTCTTGTACACTGTTAAAAGAATTAATACAGATATATAAGCATAATAACAAAATTAAAGGTTTCTTATCATGAAGCACGTACTGACATAAAGAAATTTTCTATTTCGGTTAAAGGTCCAGTTGTATGGAACTTGCTACCTCCTGCTCCAACTCAATTACGCTCTTTACATCAGTTTAAATCGTATCTAAAACAGTACATCATGTCTTTAGAATAATGATTGTCACTTTTAAAATGGAATTGTAAACAAACTACTGATCAATATGGCATGTTTGTTAATTTTAATTAAGATTGTTATGATTGTTGCTGCCGCCGGTACAACATGTTCATGTAC
>JAQFXW010002248.1:0-13365 GCA_034693945.1 Dendrobaena attemsi
CGACCTTCACCACTACATTAACACGTCCCACGTGTTAGTGTAGTGGCTCATTGTGGGGCGTGGTAGTGTAGTGGTGAAGGTCGCCGCCTTGCAACCGAAGGGTTGCAAGTTGGAATCCCACCCGCCGCGTAAGAACCTTCAGCAAATCCTTCACTCACAATTGCTCGTGGCGCTTCGGGGTGTAAACTCCGACACCTCCTGGTTGTAGTTGAGACCGCCTCTGAGTAGTAGGAGACTTGAAGGGGCGGTTTAGATATGTGTGAATAAATAACAAATAAATTTCTACATGTATCCTCTTAACCCGTCGAACAGGCTCTTGATTACCACATTGGTATGCCTAATATTCTCTAAGCCCCTTATAATCATGACATGTCCCTTAAGGAGCACACTGCCCTTATCCATCAACAGCTTCGATTGATTTTGCGAAATCCCACAGACCATACAACGTTCATCGACCTCGCATTGACCAGTAAAATAATTACAATTTCTGTTGCTTTTATTGCATGTTTGATTCTTGTAAAAGGGTAGTTAAGGAAGAAAGAGTTGCGTGAAGGCCAGCCTTTCTGTCACCATTAGCAACATCGTTAATAATAAGTGCATTGCATTGGATTATCTCTACAGCACATCTAATGTTATATGACGAAGCGCCTCATTAATCACCCGGCGAAAGAAGGTCGAGTCTACTTAAGGGATTCAATGTTAGAACGTGTACATTTAACCATAGGCCTAACCATGACCACACTTTTTATTGACTCCGTGTGTAAAAGTTTACAATAACAAATTTTTTAGCGAATAGATTTTGATAATGCAGGCAATAGGAGAAACCTAAAGGGTCCTAGGCCCCGCTAACAAGGGTCACCCTAAAATAAGGCAAAGATCATATTTTCAAAAAAGGCAACCATGGTATATATAGTACAGTGAGAAACTAAGAAGTTATTTAGTGTAGGACTTAACTATAGTTAACTAAAACACACACCATAAGATTTAGGTACTTGTAATCTGAAAAAAGATTCAGTTCGAATGGTGTATCAGATATATTTTAATAGTGAGAAGCGTAAAATATAAAAATAAAGAATCATAATCGGTTACAGACGAGGGTTTTAATCGACAAGGTTAAAACAAGTCTTAATCAATTATTTTATAGCCTGTCAGTGTCAGTACCTCATCAGTTTAACGACAGCTTATGACAACAGAGGCCGTTGCCATCGGCGGAAAGAATTGGTAAGGTTCGTTGTGAGTAATGCTATAAACATACGATTAATGTAAATTAAGCCAATTAATATCAATTCAGAGGTGTGCAAATTTAAAATGTTTTTATAAATAGATATCCTTATTGAGTCAAAACCACATAGAATTTAACATGGAATACAAGGAACAAAAGTCTGTAACCTTGTATGTATAATGTATGTATCCATTTTTCCCTCTCAGAAACTTTTGATCCACTGGACCGATTGCTTCCAAAATTTACACAAATACTTCTTACACGCCTAAAAAAGATTTTTTTTTTGGGGGGGGGGGTTCGCGACCCCCAAATTTTACCACTTCTCCAGATATCGGCAATTGAAGTTTAACATTGGTTTAAACACGCCGACACACGCTTGCGAGCTCCCATGGTTATAATAAACCGAGCAAATTTTTTCCTCCGACGGTAAAGGCCAATGTTGTCATACATGTACACCGTCGTTAAACAAACATGCTCACCTTGCATCGTGTTGCGTCATTGTTTTGTCAAATTTTTCTGAGCCCCTTCCCACATTTTGGTTGCGTATTAATGACTATAAAAAGAGTCATCGGATTGTTTTAAGCGGGAAATGGGGGGCGCGCATTTTCCGAAAATGTAATCAATGACTAAAAAAGTCATCAGATTTCATTTCCGGTTTATCCTCTGGCGCAGGATACCGTAGCTACGCCACTCCTGCCTCCATTGTGTTTAGACATGTGATGAAATGGGTCGAGGCCATATACCGTCGCTATAGAAAAATCGATTTACATTTGCATTTTACATTTAGAGTCCACCAAGTTATTGTTTTACCTACAACCTCTCTGTATTGTGGGGCGCGGTAGTGTAGTGGTGAAGGTCGCCGCCTTGCAATCGAAAGGTAACAGGTTCGAATCCCACCTGCCGCGTAAGGACCTTGAGCAAGTTCTTCACTCACAGTTGCTGGTGGCGCTTCGGCGTGTAAACTCCGACACACCTTCGGGCTGTAGTCGGGACCGCCTCTGAGTAGTAGGAGACTTGAGGTGGCGGTATAGAAATGTGTGAATAAATCAAATAAATGAAGAATGTAGTTCTCCGTCTTATTCCATATGGACGTAAAGATTGTACATGTATGCTGCTAACGTCAACACCGCTTTTTCTGTAGTATATTAAAATATAAATGCCAGAAGAAATTTAGTTTTACTATATTAAATCCACCTATCTTAGAAAAAAACGCGTAGAATCTATCATCAGTATTGAATTGCGGTGTAGTAAGATAGTCGAGGTATCGCTGCCGCAGCGTCGCGGATTCGATTCAGACGGGAACCACTGCTTACAATTAGAGACACTGAACAAAGTCGTTTACTCAGAATTGCTCCATGCGCTTCGGCTTGATAACTCAGACACACCTGCGAGGTGTAGTCGGGACTGCCTTTGCGCAGTAGTTGATTTGAAGAGGCGGTATAAATATACTTTAAATATATAAATAAATAAGCAGTTAAATAAACAGTGTGTCTAAATCGGATAGCCCCCCCCCCCCCACACGCTCAGTCGGACAGATGTCTTCCTCACAAAGCTACAGCAGACAAAGGACACCGACATCTAGCTAGTTGGCTGAGAATATAAAGTGGTAGGTGGATAGTTTCTCTGATGGATCGATAAGCTCCCATGGTTGTAATAAACCGAGCAAATTTTTGCCTCCGACGGTAAGGACCATTGTGTCATACGGCACCCCGTCCTTTGCGACAAAACCGCGCGCGCTGACTGGACTCTCGCTACGCTGTGTTAAAGTTAAAATATACAAAGCTCTTGAATGAAAGATTGCCGCCGAATAGAGAGGGGAGGTATAGTCTCAATCAGTGTATACAGTGCGGCAGGTATAGTCTCAATCAGTGTATACAGTGCGGCAACTACAAAGCTCGTTTGCAAAAAGAGGCCTAGTCTCAATTACGGTAAACAAGGCGGCAACGTCAAAGCTCGTACATGTAAGCAAAGCAAAGAAGTGAGTATTGTATTGTTACTGAATAAAAACGGTTGGCGCCTATCAAAGTGAACTATTTTCAATAGAGAGAATCAATAAAGTGTGGTGCGGCAACCTCAAAGTCCTTATGAGCCACGACAGAAAATAAATAGCCTATAAATGCTGAAAGCGCCCTGTGAAACCATCTTAGTTACAATAGTGTTATACCATGGAGGCAACTGCGTCGCAGAAAGGTAAAGAGCACATTTTCGATGATGGATATAGATATAGAAAAGACAGAGTCAATCGAGACAGTTCTTATTAATAATTTACTTTTAGCTGTTGTAGTGTTAGATGTTCCGATATCAGGCAGATTTTCTAAGAAATAAATATTATGAATGGATCTATCTTGCAGCAATGATATAACTTTGAATATATCGTATCGTGTTGATCTCAGTACTTGCATTCTGCGCGCTTATGTCGGCGCGCATGTGTCTTGAGCGCAAGTGACGGTGCGCGCTTTCGTCGGCGCGCTTTCGTCGGCGCGCAATTGTCTTGCGCGCAAAGGACGGGTCACCACAGATGCTATACGTTGTCTGATTTTATGTAATTTGTGTAATTTTATGCATGCATGCCTCCGTTCGGATGCCAGTTTCCTGCTGTTAGTAGCCTTGTTAGTGGCCTCAATGGAAATCAACTGACATTCACTCAGGGGCTTCTATCCCCCCCCCAAGCAGCCGGGCTCAAAACCTCATGACTTTCCATTTTCCCCCTCAAAAATATTCTTCCATCCCATCTGACCGGTCTTCCCTCCCCTATTTCTGAAAATTATACATTATGAAATGTTCCCTCTGTTTTCCACTGGACGCAATTGCGCCCGCTGGGTATAGGGATAGAAGCCTCTGCAAGGAGGACACGCCAACAGACACCATCACCGACTTCGAAAAAGTTGTTCGAGTGTGCAGCAGTCTGTCTGCAGATATTGTCTTCTTTATCGTTCCTGACTTGAGGTATAATCTATCGTTCTGCCTATTGATAGACGACGCCACTGTGAAAGTCTTTTCGTGCCGTAGCCAGAAAAATGACGTCATTCTATGCGTTTTACTGTTCGGTAACTTGGTTTCTGAGTAACCGTAACCGCTACATCATCTGTAATTAAATTTGCATGGTAGGCCTATGGATAGAATAGACTGAAGTTCATGTGCGCAAAATTTGGTAACTATAGTGCTACAATTGACCAAGATATTTTACAAGGTCTAGTGTTCTACTTTATCGTGGACACAGTAAACACAGACAGGTAGAGCGAAGACGAGGGGCAGTGAATTCCACAGTGAGGGACCTGTGCCAGCAAGGATCGAGTCTGGGCCATTAATTATAATCCTGACACATGGAAGAAAAAGGTCAAGGCTGGTCAGAGAATCGAAGAAGACGAAAAGACATCACAGAGTGAGGAGGACAGCGTATACACTAGATTTTTTTCTAATTTACTTTGGACCTCGGAACAAGACCTCTGCCTTTGAGATTTGAGCACCAGGCTAAGAGCTCTGAATTGAATGCACGCGAATATAGATTATAGTCAGAGACACATGCCGCATATTAATACAGGGTATACTATATACAGTGCATGCAGTGAATGAGTCAGCATGCAGAGAGCAAAGTCAATGCGACCTCGATTCATACAAAGCGCTTAATTCAGTCTCAATGCATATATATATATATAGCAGGGCATTATTATGTATTACAGTAAGTTTACTATTTTGCATATTGTATTGTATTGGATTTAAGGATATAATATTAATCATTCAGCTCCTCTAGAAGTGTGACCCATTCAGAGGTGCTCCCGACTCCAGCTCTGATGCCAGTAGTGGCATAGCATCACTTGGACTAACACAGAGAGGAGCAATAGAGATAATTTATTCGTACCGATGGCTGACGTCAAGAACTGATGATGATAGCTCCTGCTACAATTACCAAGTACCTCTGTAGAAGTTGGGACTTATCATAGTTTATGAGGTTTATGCACAAGTTTGCTCGGTCTGGGTGCACGCTTATAATATGGCACTATATAAAGTAAATATTATAAATGTAATATATATAAATATATATAGTAGGCCACATGAGCCCGTCTGATTCATTTTCTGGCTTGTCCTTCTCATGTCTTGGCGTCAGTCTGTAGCATCAGATTTTATCAACTGGGTCAATCTGCTTCAGTAGCAGCAGCAGGTATCGTCTTGCATGGGAGGCATATTTATTGAAGCGCTCCTTGGCCAAATCGACTGCAGATTGAGGATAGCATAGACTGTACAAAAAAACTAAATAAAGTGTGCATATATATATAATTATATGTATATGCATATCATGATTGTGATATATAGCACTCAGCACTGACAGTATGTAATATAATAATGCGGTCATGAGGCAGCGCTTATCAACTTAGGGAATCGCAACCGCCGCAACTGAAGCTAATTGTTCTTGCAGTCTGTGTACAATATAACCACACACCCTGCTATAACAGGCCTATAACCGTCGCCATATAATACACCCGTGTATAGAACACACCTCATGCTGCTACACGTCTCCCACGGTCTCTGCATCTGTTAACCATCTGATCCGACGATAGAAAGTGACTCAGAAGCTCTAAACACGTTCTCTATACAGACCGACGATATAGATAAGAAACAATATTATCTAGATATAATATATATATATATATTAATGCTTTGATTCAATGACCAACATGGTATGCACCATAGAAGAATGAAAGTATAATACCTGTCTATATGCAGAGTGAGCCAAAATATGACCCCCTACGTTTTTGCTAACATTTCAGTTAAAAGTACGAATTAACTAAATAACATCTTACAGGTTGAAAGGCAATCTACCTACATTGTGTAACTGCCCAATCTTACCAAATATTTCAATAGGCCTATATAATCCTCGATGACCTGGAAACGCGATGGCATAAATGTATGCATACAGCATTAAAAAATACAGAGACTATGGTGATATCAAGTAAATCTGTATAGTGCGTACGCTCATACAAAGTACCTCATTTGTGTCCTAAGAGCTTGACAAAACTTGAGTAATTGAGACGAGTGTAAAATCTTGCTTCTGCCATGACACAACAGTATCAACGAAAAAATTGGTTCCTGACTCTGCAGCCATTTTGACACAATAGTATAGCCTACATGTAGACATTAACGTATTACTGTTAACACAGTATATATAATTATATATACTGTGCTGTTAAAGCCACTGTGCATAGGCCTATGCACAGTGGCGTATACGTTTCAGCTGCTATAGGCTCCTAATTTGCACTTGTCTTGAACTACACAGCTGGTGTATAAATATAATAGGTGAAGTGCACACATGTCGACGTCTGGTAATCTTATCTCAAACGAGCTTGGGCCAATAGTTGCCTTGGATGTTGCATCATCTATGTCTCAGAATCTCTTTCTCTGTTTCTGCATCGGTCAGATGCAGCATCTGGAGTCGTATACTGCACAGAGATGCAGAAGCCTTGCATTCACTATAATGCCTGTATACCAACGGCCTATTCTCAAAAGAGTTTGCTGACTGCTGCTGACTGCATGAGACGCTTTGACACTATTTCGCTCATAACGCCTTTGCAATCGTTTCAACACTGAACTTAGTCTCTAATCTTTGATGACTCTGTGGTTAAGGACGGTAAGCCATATAAATACTAGGCCCATAGCCTACAAGAGCACACAAATCTGAAGACATAATACATGTATAAACGCCATTAATCATCGTTAGAATGACGTTTAAAATAAACGTATATCAGTCAGTACATGTATATATTAATATGACGATGATGAAGAAGTTGCTGATGATATTATGATGTAATTATGATGATGATTAAGATGATGACAGAGATGGATGACGACGATAAATGACGACGATGATGATGACTTCAACGATAATGATCATGACTATCAAATGACGACAACGATGATGATGCATGATGATGATGATGATGATGCATGATGACTGTCAGATGTTGATGACGACGATGATGATGATAATGATGCTGACGATGATGACTTCTACACCGAGGCGCTATAGAAGTTGAAGGTAAAGGCGCTTTTCCATTTTCCAGTTAGCACCGACCAGCACCACCACGAATGGCAGACGGAGATCACAGTCATGGAAACGGGTCGACTGACTACTCCATCTCTGTCCTTCCTCTCCGCTTCCACTCCACATCTACTGCAGCCATCGTCGAGTCATACAACATCTTCAGCAAACAAGATGGCTGCCCTGGAAGACTCGAGTAAGTTGTGTTAATTGCCTCTTTCTTATCCGTGATCTGCTATCTCTTAGATTAGTCACTTCCAGTATTGTTGCTGGAGTCTACTGCCTTGCAACCGAAAGGTAGCAGGTTCGAATCCCACCCGCCGCGTAAGTACCTTGAGCAAGTTCTTCACTCACAATTGCTTGTTGCTCTTCGGCGTGTAAACTCCGACACACCTCCGGGCTGTAGTCTGGACCGCCTCTGAGTAGTAGGAGACTTGAATCGGCGGTATAGAAATGTGTGAATAAATAAATAAATAAATAATTGTTATTAGGCCTATACACACTGTCTGTCTCTATAAATCCTGTCTTTCGTGTATATCTCATTTCAACCAATCTCCGTAGCGAGGGTGTAGAATTATACAGCTTCAGGTCGACATCTGCTTAATTGAGATCTATTATTTTGATATTTTGGGAATAATTTTGTTTTTCACTGTTATTACAATGTATGTATTTCACTAATATATGAACCGAACTTGAGTAATTTTAATACAATTAAGCCTATGACAATGTTGACTGTTTCTGGACATGCTGCTGTAGGTCTATAGTCCTATACAATCAATAACGCCAATATAACAATGTAATTTTACTGAGATAATGTGGGACATATATATACATGTAATGCCCGATTATCTTACCAACCATCGCTTTAAGTTGTGAACAACAAAATAACACAACATAGAGAATAGTGTTGGATGAAGACTTGTGCATGTCAAATAAAGGGGTCTACTGCCAAAATATGTGGACATATTGGCCAAGACCCGTATTGAACTTACATAAAGCGCTGAAGAAACAGCATATACAGTTAAGCCAGATTGGTCAGGGCATAGCCAATGTCATAAGTTATAGGCTACTGATGCCGATGGCGTTAAATTTATTTTCAAATAGTGGGCATGAAACGTTATAATATTCTCTATATACACGGTGTCCCAAAACAAGTGACACCATTTTTATTTTTTCGATATTTTTGTTAATTATAAATAAAACTCTATACAATTTTAGAGCGTGGAAGAGGGATAAATTATCAAGGTTTCCTGAATTTTTTATCAAATTTTATCAATGGAGTCCAAAGTTATGCACATTCAAATCTGGACAGAGAAAATTTGAAGTTTCCAACATGTAAAAGATAGGAAATTAATAATTTTAGCCAATATTTATTGTTGTTATTCTTCAAAACTGATGTTGAAAATGCCCGCTATTAGCTCGAATGCATGCTCTAAGGCTTTCGCCATTAATTGATAGCATTGTCAACAGTCCCTTGATCAAAACGAATCCATTCTTCCACAACTCGTTATTTGAAGTGGTAAACGTCACATATGCGAGTTTGATTAAACACGTTCTTGAAGGACGCTCCAGATCTTGTAGTCCAGTGAGTTGAGATCAGGGCTATTCGGGGGTCAAACAGTCGGTGAAATAGACTCTGGAGTTTCTCTTAAAGCAGATCAATAATTCTTCTGGCTCAATGAGCAGGAGCGCAGTTCTGCTGGAATATGAAAAATTCACTGCCCATCAATTCTTTAATTGCAGACTGCAAGTGCTCACCTAACAAAACGTCACGATAATGCTTTTTTGTCTTAATCAAACCCAAATCAACTTTACTGAAAACCATTTTAATCGTTGTCACCTGACACGGATGACGGAAATATGACGTCATATTTCTTAAAAAGCCTATGAAAATCGTTTAGAAAGTAAAATAATTATGCGGTTTCAATTTCCTATCTTTTACATGCTGGAAACTTCAAGTTTTCTTTGTCCAGATTTGAATGTGCATAACTTCGGACTCTATAGATTGAAATTTGATAAAAAAAAGTCAGGAAACATTGATAATTTATCCCTCTTTCACGCTCTAAAACGGCATAGAGTTTTATATAAAATTAACAAATATATCGCAAAAACAAAAAGGGTTCACTTGTTTTGAAACACCGTGTAGAACTGTAGATGCATCAGCTGGTCAATGGTAAGTCTCTATGGAAAGAGTCACTAATCATCCGTATAGATGGAGGTCACCGGTAGAGATCAGATGGTGGTTCGACATGAACAGGTGTACCAGAATATAGACCACGAGCTGCAGACTAAATTATGATGAGTTTGGTAATGAATGGTCAGTGATTGTAGAAAATAGGTGAACCGAGAAATGCATTAAGGTAACTAAGGATGGTCAAACTCACACCCACCTGATGTTTTCCTTCTCAACGTGGTTAAACCAGGTCTTCAGTTCACTCTCTCAGTGCAAGTAAACGTTAGTGATAATGCCATTAAAGTCAGGTAGAGTAAATTGAAAGCAATTAAGTCAAGATGAACAAATGGAATTGTGATTGCAAGCTTCAATTTGTAAAGCGTCTCAACACTAGCGAGTGAAGTCAAAGTCAAAACTTCAAAAGTCAAATCATCTAATCATATCAATGCAAATCAAATCGAAACATTGACACAGACATATACCACTAAAAGGTTCGGAGCAAATAGGCGCTAATCAATAGGAACAAGGTCTCTCTTAGGCCTGCTTATGACCACCTACTAAGCACAATGAATTCTTAAGATGGCACCAATACACACTGATGTCGACTCACGAGGAAGGGGTCTGAGGGCAAATGGTTGAGAGTGCACTCTGGAGTGCATGTCTCCTACTTCTATAGTGACAAGAACGCTACAACAAAAAGTCAATCGAGACCAAGTAGGCCACCAGATTAGGCTATCAACGTTGATCGCCGTAGGCCCCATCAGCGTAAGATTAATATGAAACTCGATGTATCTTTTATGCCTGCAGAGGTGGATTGTCTTTTTGGGAAGAGACAATTGCCACCTCTATAATGATGTTGACATGATCGATGTGGAATGTAGGAAACCATGGCCATGGGTAGGCCTATGCTTATAAAAGTCATTATAACAGCATATGATAAATTTGTGTTGCGCTATACTAGACCCCAATAATTGTCTTCATCTTTATTATTTTAATACCAGACATTGAAAGTTGACTCACTGAAACTGAAATGTGAATTGTTGATCATGTTTCCGTGTTCATTCACAACTGTGTAGGGGGCCTACAACTGATGATGCTGATGATTGGATTATGGGACAACTAACCGCTGGACAATTACCCTCGGACAATTACCTCCGGACAATTACGTCCAGGGCCAATAACCCCCGGAAAACTACCCCAAACATTTACCCCTATACCAATAGCCCCAGGACAATTATCGATCCGATGCAAGTAGTTTAAGGACGAGAAGAAATATTATGTTGCACATCAAATTAAAAGTCTATATATAATTCTACTAAACTATATTAGACTTTAACGATTAAATAAGTAGACATGATGCGTAGTATAAATTAGTTTTAAAATCACAGACTGAAACGATACTTGCTACCTATTGTTATGCAAACTTATAAAGAAAGATTTTGAGTTATATCACGAGATTGTCAAATAGTGTCATGTTGTTTAGTGTTTATCAGTTCTTTAAACTTAGAAAGACAGGCTGTGAGCTATAGCACGCAGGTAGTCAAACCCACGGTGATCAGTGTACTTCTTGACGACGGCAAGAATGCGTGCATTGCAGTCTATGTATTTCTTCTTTTGAGGTTATGGTTGGTGACCTGCCAAAGATTGACTACAGTAAACCTGTAGTTAGCTGCCCACCGGTTTTCTATTTGTCTGTAGCTTTCCGTTTTAGACAATTGTAAATTGTTTTATGACTGCTCTGATCTGAAGGATTAGTTTTACATGTGTTGAAAGTTTTGGTACGGGGGTGGTAATTGTCCGGGGTAATGGAACAGGGAGTAAATGTCCGGGGGGTTATTGATACGGGATACATGTCCGGGGGTAGTTGTCCAGGGGTTATTGGCACTAGGGGTAATCATCTGAGGGTAATTAATTGTCCAGGGGTAATTGTCCTGATAGCTGATGATGGTGATGATAATGTAAATGCGTGCGTATGTATTGGTGCATCAAAACTGCTTAGTATTTCAGTCAATTGTAGCCTACGTACACGTACAATAACTCTCTCAGAAGTCGAAGAGATCATGATATCACTAGTGACGAACAGTCGTCACAGTGACTCTATATTTTAACATAACAATATAACAAAGAGACACACGGATGCAGAGAGAGAGAAAAACAGAGACAGAGAGACGGAAACCACAGTAGACACAAAGAAGACAGAGCGATAAAAAAGCTAGAGAGAGCGCGTACATTTCGATGAATATTGTAACCATAGCAACGGGGGAAATCTAGAGTTTTAGATTATTCGAGTCCGATATTCAGATAAGAATCTGTTGACGTATAGTTGACTAAACGAATCAGAGTTGACTTACTTTTGGTCGTCTTCTGACAGCAGAATCAACAGAGAGTCATTGACGGTCGTCACAGCAGTGTGAAGATTCTTTCGAACGTCGACGTGTTCTCATGACGCTTTGCATAACCGCATTTCTTCCTCTTCTTTTTGTCTCCTTCAAGTGAATCTCTGTCGGCGACTTACTCCTCCAACGACCTACCGATCAACTCTATCTCTCAGGCAGGCGTTCTGCTATCCGCCCGGCTGCCTCCTTCCTGCCTGCCTCCTGCCTCTGTATGCATGCGTGCGTGCATGCATTCGGCGTCTATTTCTCTTATCGAGTCTCTCGGGCTGTCCCTGCAGCGCGTCGAGTATCCTCCGTCCAACTACGCCAAGTCCGTTTCCGTCTATAGATAAGTCCGAGCAACAGAGTCGAAGACGGAGGAGGAAAAGACGCCGGACACTATTATAAATGATCGTCAAGAGTGGAAGAGTATAGGTGGAGACTTCTTCAGTCGCAGGCCTACCAACAGATCGACATTATCGCACAATCCGCCCGCACACTGATAAAGCCCAAATATTGGCGGATTTTGTCTATTCTGTTGAAGGTCTGATGTTATAAATGTCATCATAGTTGATGACCGAGTGGATGGTCAGCGGTTGTGAGACGACGGTCATTGGTTATGGTCAGTCATTAGCAAGTAGCAGTGGTCACTAGTTGTTTAGGTTGAGGGAATCAACGAAGACTATTAATAGCAATTTCAGTCGTTGGCCATTGATCAGTATTCAGTTTGTGATTTGATAGTCGGCGATGACGCGAAACTGAATGATTACGAGAGGAGGTAGTCGTCCTGGATCTCAGGGGGGAAGAGACGATGAGGCCCTCTGGACATTTCGTTTCCTCTATCAGTGTTAATGAGCTGGCTGCAGAAGGAGGAGACCAGGATGAGCGAATCACTTCAAAGAGCTTTTACGATGCTCCACACACTCGCCGCTCTTTCTCCTACGTCTCCCTCTGCCTACCTCTCCTTTTATCGTTCTCTCTCTGCCTCTGTCTCTGTCTGTCTGTCTGTCTCTCGCTCACATGCACTTCCTCAGCAATCAAGAAGAGATGCAACGTCTTGCTCGACAGTTTGTCGTTGTCAGGGAAATGAACAAACGTTTTCTAATGGCCAACCCATCACCATAAATGCCAGTTCATCACAACCCATATCACCTTCCATCACAATCCACGCCACCTCTTCAGTCATCATAGCCAATGTCAACCAGTGCAATCACAATAAGCTCAAACATAATCGCAATTACTGCCACGATCATCACAACCAGCTTCACCTCATTCAAACTGATGCCACCCTAATCAGAACTCATGCCACTCTCATCACATTCAAATGACAATGCCACTCAAATCACAATCAATATCACCAGAAATTACCATCAGCAATACCACCCAAAATACCATCATTGTCACCCCAATTACCATCTTAACCCACAACCACCATCAACACCTCTCTCATAATTACACATACAATGCCGCCGCTGCCTCCGCCACAAAGACCACACACACACACACCTACACACACACACACACACACACACACACACACCTACACACACACACACACACA
>JAQFXW010002249.1:0-13365 GCA_034693945.1 Dendrobaena attemsi
TTCATCATGACAGGGTTTTCACAGCCCATTTATTTGACATTTGCTGTTGTTTGTCCTATAATCGATTGTCAAATACATCTTTCAATTCTATATTTAAGGGTTGCATTTTTGGTTATTTGGTTTATGCTATCTTTCATTATTTACCCTGCTTGTCCAGGATTCATATTGTTTAAACTACCCTGGATGTCTATGACCTCGGAGTGAGAGTTGACTGTTTGAGGCTTATGAGTGGGCAGATGCCTATCAAGCAATTAGTCTCATTGAAATGGAATTTTGGGATTAGGCTCCAGCCTATAGTTGTTCCTCACTAAACAGTGTAGCAAATGACAAATGCTGTGTTGTAGGCTGTGTTACATTACAGTTTGTTAAGGTTTTATTCTGCCACTGAAAACAATTTGAGACAATTGAAAAACCTGACTGAAGAGATTAAAGAATTAAAATTTACTTGAGGTTTCTCTAATTTCCTCTCAATATTCATTATAGCTACTGCATATTCATTTTAGATAAATTTCTCTTGTTTGACAGATGCTCTGACTCCACAGTGTATACTATCTAAGGCTGTTGCTGTTGTGTGTCCTATAATTGATTGTCAAATACATCTTTCAATTCTATGTTTATGGCTGCCTCATTCTGGTCTCTGGCAACAAGACTTGTACTTCCAATGGACAACATTCTGTGGACAGCTTGTCTGAATGGGCAACCTCAATTGGGCACAGCAAGGAATCACTGAAACGTTATCTGCTTTAGAAGTGTTGAGTTTCTAATTATGATGACATTAAAACATGTGTTTTTATATTAGGGCACTCTTTTGTGGCCCGTCATCCAGCATTATTCTAAACGTGAAGGATGTTCTGTGACTGTAGCTCCGTCACCGAACAATGTGCAGCAACTACTGTCGAACATCTGTGTGGGTGAGAAACAGGAAAAACAGGGTGGATTAGAACAGGTCCCCTGGCTTTACCCACGAGGGCGGTTCGGGCGATGCAGTCGTCCCTACAGTTCGTTGCCAGATGTCTTGAAGGAGTTTCCGGGGGTTGATGCAAACGACCTTATCTTCACCTTGCAGTTTCCGCATCCACGCGAGGGCAGAGAGCTGGAAATGTCGCGACTCCACCAGAGCATGGTTGCTGTTCTACAGATCGTGATGGATGAGAAGCAGGGCGAAGGTAATTTATATTGTGTATAAGGCCAGAAAATAATAACATCTTTCAAGTATATCGCGACCAAGACACTGTTTTGATACAATTCAAATGGTCTTTTTAACTCTTTTAAACACATATAATTTGAAATATTTAATTGGAAAAATGTAAAAGATTCATTTGTATACCATTTACACATCATAGATAACATAAAAGGCCACAGTTATCCGCATATTTTTGATTGAAAAATATATTATTGTTTTTCCGATATCGGGACCAAGTCACTGTTTTGGCATGACGGACTCGTATAACTTTGTTAACAAATTTTAAATAGAATTCAAAAGATAAGTAAAAATTAAGACAAATGTATTATTTGTTTATTTGTACTTACTTACACATGTATTAATACACGCATTTGTTGTTTTTACAAATTCAATAATATTTATTGGTTTTTCCATTTAAATTATGCCAATGTTCTTGATTTAATATGTTTTGTGCCGCTGTTATACTGTGATCAACTTCAATTTTATATTAAGGTGTTAAAGTAATGCCCACTTGGCTTAATAAGATTATAATGAATCCGTGATGAACAGCTAATTATTAGAAACCGATTTGGTGCGCTGAAATTGAAACTGAGTGTAAATCGATATTGTAACATTTCAGCAACCTTTTTCTGTTTATTTATCATATATATATTGTTGTTGTTAAGTTCCATTATCTAATTTCAACATATGGGTTGAGAATTATTACTGTTATCAGATACATAGTTTCGTGCTCTATTTCTATTATCTAATCGGATGATAATTTCTATATTATAGATAAGCTGCAGCATAATGCGATAACTGAAGTGACAATTGAAGCTCGTTTGGGCTACAGTAACACAGGCGACACGCAGGGCAACTGGACAGAAATTGCCAGGTCTACAGAACTGCGCCAACTCAGCTGCACCGTTGAGGTGCCTCTTCTATTATTCCCATTTGTATAGCTAGTCTAAGGATCAAGTATATCAGAAACTCTTATGACATGCATGTTCCATTATAATGAATTTTGATTCATCACAGCCAGGACAGGATGTGGATCTCGTAATATGTAGATACGACCGTTTCTATAGCACCATTGGTAGCTGGCTACTTCTAAGATGCTTTGTATGCTCGTTCTACTGTCGGCACAAACACTAACGCTGAGACTTACATAAGAAGTACAATTGTAACTGTTTTTAAAACCTTTTAAGAAGAAGACCTCATCCTGATTTTATTTTCCTATGTGGTTTCCAAAAGCACTGTTTAATAGTATACTAAAATCAGAGTAAAAAACTATTCCAATACTTAGGGAATTGGTGTCTTTAAGTAGTTGAGCACTGTGCTGGATTGAAGATTGAAACAATTTCATGCTACACAGGTCGTGTACTGGTTGACTGAAAAGGTGAAACTGACTTCATTCCAATGGCTTTAGGTAGTGACTGTCCTGACTAATAGCAGCGTTAGTTCAAGGTAACAATAGGCTCCATGGTGCACACTGTACAGACCTTACTGGTTGACTCTTTGACCTTACTCACTCATCGATCTACCGAAGATGTACAAACTGAACGACTGAGTGAGAAACAACCTGAAGAGCACAGTTTCATTGAACTTGTTCAATGATTCTGATCATGGGCGTATTTAAGGGAGTTTTACGGGTTCAATCCCTTCCTTCTTCGTAAGGATTTTTGACTTTTTCCTAAAACAGAAATATGTTTGTATAAATTTTTGCAATTTTCTGACGATGTTCTATGAAGAACCATAACCCGAAATTTTTGCTGGCTACGCCTCTGATTGTGATCGTAGAAAGACTGATTTGCTGATCTTTCTCTGTTGATGAAGGCCAATTTAGAGCTGAGCTGTGACATGATGCATCTCTTTGAGCTGGGAAGCGTCCATCACAAGTTCTACCTCGTCAACCTTCGTCTTCCAAGTGATGGTAAAGTCAACAAGGACCTCGGAGCAATCAAAGAACTCTGGGCTTATGTAAGTCCACGACCAATGAGCGTCATTCTCATGTCGCTCTTCATGCACTTATAAGTCTAGAAGCTTTTGTCAGAATTGACCTATGAAGTTAGCTGACTTGTCACAATCCATGCTGTTCTGTACGTGTATAGATAGTTTATTCTTATTTCGAGCATTGAGGTAGCACCAGTAAAGAGGGAGCAGGTTATTACTCTGTGGTGCTAAAGTTGGTAGTACTGGCTATGGCATAGTTGATTGATATGTGGGACAAATGTGAGCTTTTGTTGTAAAATGACCCTTTGGTTCCAGACTCTTAGTCTTTTTGTTCAGACTTGGTCACAAGAATTTTGCTTCCATATAATAAGTTGAGTTTGTGACATTCCAGTCTTGTTAGAATTGCTATATATAACCTATGTACTAGTACACATCCTAGCGGATTTTTTTATCAGCATCTGCTTCTTGTTTCCAGGTGATTCATCCAAACGGAGGTTTTACTATTGTCTGGTTTTCCATCAAAACGCTCGTTTTTCCTCTGATTGCTATGGAGCTGGTCTGGTTCGTCTGGCGTCTATACCACATGAACCGCAAGCCAAACGTCTTGGAACAGTGAGTAATAGTAATCGTAACTTCTTCAGCATGATGACATTGCGATTGAAGGCAATGGCTTCGGCAAAAATCTGTGTGCATCTGTGTGGAGGTGGTCTGAGCCAGTGAAGATGAAGCTTCACACACTGGCAACAGCAGTGATAATATTTACACTGATAGCAAAAGCAGTGGGGTGAGTGATTCTACAGTATGGCCTAGATCTAAGTGAAAAGTTACTGTACCCTTACTGCTTCAGATTTGCTATGCATAGACTGTAGAGTAGATGCCTCCCAGACAAGGATTGATTTGAGGATGAAGTTGTCTGGACTGGGTTTCATGCGTCCAAAGAAATGTATCAGAAAGCTCTGCAATGTTGCCTCTGTCTCAGTGAAAAGTCTGTGAAGTGATTGTTCAACATGAAACATCAAATAATGCTCAATTGCATATACATGGTGTCCCAAAACAGGTGAGCCCCGTTTTATTTTCACGATATATTTGCTAATTCTAAACAAAACTCTATAGAATTTCAGAGAGTGAAAGAGGGATAAATTATCAACGTTCCCTGAAAATGTTAGCAAATTCTATCAACAGAGTCCGAAGTTATGCATATTCAAATTCTGGCAAAGAACATTTGAAGTTTCCAACATGTAAAAGATAGGAAATTAATCATTTGAGACCGCGCTACCTGACTTTCAAATGATTTACCGGTACTAAACATTAATAAATATGACATCATGTTTCAGTCATCTGTCTTAGGTGACAATAATAAAAATGGGTTTTCAGTCTTGGCTGTACTCAGAATATCTTTATCGATCCAAACAGGGGTCAAAATTGACGGTGCTCACTTTCATTACGTTTCGCACGGTGAACACTTGCTGCCAGCTATTAAAGAATTGTCGGGCAGCGAATTTTTCATATTCCAGCCGGACAGTGCTCATGCTCATTGAACCAGAGAAACTGTTTATATGCTTTCAAGAGAAACTCCAGACTTTATTTCACCAACCCTTTGACCCCCGACTAGCCTGATCTCAATCCATTGGACTACAAAATCTGGAGCGTCCTTCAAGAACGCTTTTATGAAACTCGCATACGTGACGTCGACCACCTCAAATAGCAAATTGTGTGAGAATGGATTTGTTTTGATCAAGGGATTGATGACAATGCTATCAATGAATGGCGAAAACACCTTAGAGCCATGCATTCGATTTAATGGCCGGTATTTTGAACATCAGCTTTGAAGAACTATAATTGGCTCAAATTATTAATTTCCTATCTTTTACATGTTGGAAACTTCAATTTTCATTTCCCAAATTTAAATGTGCGTAACTTCTGACTCTGTTGACAGAATTTGATATAATTTTCAGGAAACATTGATAACTGATTCAACCTCTAAAATTGTATAGAGTTTTATTTAGAATTAACAAATATATCGTGAAAACAAAAAGGGGCTCACTTGTTTTGGGACACCGTGTATATATGTGGGAAGGTTATTAACTTACCATGACCAGTGAAGGTGACATTACATGTGCGCCATTGTGTGGCTTCTGGGAAATGAACTTAATGTTGACTTTGAGGGATTAGAAAAGGTCAGCTGTGAAACTCAAAGCCTTGTAAAGGACTGAAGGTTTTAGCACGATGAGTATTGTATTGTATTTAAGTATTATATAAGGGCCTGTCATAGTATGAACTATTCAGAAGTGCTCCCTATTACAATTCTGATGCTGAATCAGAGTTGACATGCCAAAGCGCCTCATTTTGCCAAGCCACTTAGCGAAAGAAGGCAGTCTATGTACATGACCTTTCGGATCTTAAGCTCTTCATTAATTCATATAAAGAATTGTAAAGCACCCCTTTGTGTCAGTGTGTTAGTCATTGTACTAACCCCTTGATTATTGCCTTGTGTGGTTATGAGCGAGTGATGAGTCACAGTCACGCAACACAGCTGATCTTAAAAGATATTATTTCTTGACAGTAATGGTCTTAATCATGGCACGGGGTTGCACATCTCATTCAGTCGACAGTCAGTGGTTGCCCTATGGAACGGGGAACCTAGCCACATTGCCATGCCAGTTTTGAGCCTGGAGATTGCGGAAGGTAACCACTGTTGTCGAACTACATTGGTTGTTGGGCCTGCCCTGTGTGTACTGGGAAGGTTATACCTATCTGATAATCAATTCTTAGAAGCAAGATTTCAGTGGTTGCAAGATTTTGAACAGTGTCTTAGAGCTGAAAGTGGACATGACAATACATCAGAGCATGACTGGGTGGTTTATGCATGCTGTCTGATGAATTAATATGAAAGTTTCTGTCTAGAGTCTGACAGCCTCTGATATTATTTACTATTGTGTATTGTTGTGTTCTAGCCAACATTTGGAACTAAGTTCACAACACCGCCAGCTAACCGTACACCAGTTGCTCTGCTGAATTTAAATGTCAATTCCTCAGAGGTTACCCAAGAAGAAGTGACAGAGAAAGAAATGAAGTCTGATGTAAAAAACCTATCTGGAGGTACACACGATCTATGTGTTCTTCTTGATGGTTGCATTGTATCCTTGTGCTGCTTGTTCTTTGGCTAATCTATCTTGAAATTTTTTCCTTACTTCACTTTTGGTTCTGTCTGTGACTGTCCTCATCTTTCCACAAGTTTTCCATGTTACTTTCCTAGATTTGTCAATATCAGTTATTTTCAGTTTCTATAAATACTTTTTATTTGAGCTATTGGGTTAATGCAGCAGGATTTACATAACACCGCTGCCCCTTCTAGACTGCGTTCAGTTGCAATACCAGCCAAAACTAAGTATAAAATTAGTCTTCAGCCATTGATGAAACTGAGAACCCCCTGTTCGTTCGGAAGTGGCATATGGCCAAGGGAAACATGTTACAGATTGTTGTGCTTAGTAAGGTAGAGCTTGATGTGAGCGCATAGTACGAAATAAAGACATATTGATGGCTTTTCAAATACTGTAGTACCTTTAGTTTATTTATTAATTTTGATTTATTAACATATTTTTATACTGCCCCTTTAAGCCCATTTACTACTCAGAGGTGGTCCTGATCACAACCCTGAGGTGTGTAAGAGTCAATCGCCGAAGTGCGCATGCAACTGTGAGTGAAGGACTTGCTCAAAATCTCTACGCAGCGGCTTGGGTCTGAATCGAACCCACGACCTTCAAGTGCAAGGCGGCGACTGTACCACCACGTCTCAGAAATTGTGGGTGGTATGAAGAACTTGCTTAAGATCCTTAAGCAGGGGTGGGATTCGAACCTGCAACCCTTCTTTTGCAAGGCGGCGACCTTCACCGCTACACTACCATGTCCCACGTTTAGAGTAGAGTTTTATCAGATATGGGCCTTGCCTTAGTTGTTAATCTTTTTTGGTAGGCATCAAGTTTACATCACTGTTTTATTCTATCGTATTTTTAGCAACATCTGTTTGTTCCGATGCTGATGATACACTCACTGCCTCAGCCCTTATCAGTTTGGGTGAATCAGGTAGCACAAAGCGAATCAGCAGAGGACCGTCTACGGGCGACCAGACACAAGCTGATGAGCTTGTCAGATCAGTCTCTCAATCACTGTCTTTAAGCGAACTTTCATCAACAATTTTTGCTAGCAAAAATCTTTTGCAGCTTTCAGAAATTGATCATTTTGATGTGGCCATTGATCTGTCAAGTGCTAAGACAAATTCCAGGTCATCTGTACTTGCAGACTCTCTCATAACTCAGTCTAGAACCTCTTTGTCTGAAAGTAGTTATGTGAGTTCTCATTCAAAGAGTGTTAATGAATCAAAACCAAATGGCACTTGTTCTGCTGTGTTGACCAACAGCCAACTACCAGCTGCATCAGACCTGCCTATTTTATTGGCTCCAACAGATGCCAAGAGGTCGTCAGTCATAATAACTCGAGAAGATGTTGTAGACGATACAAAACTAAACTTGTCAAATTTGTCAAAAACTGCAAGGTCAAACATATTGTCAGATTTAGATGTTA
Organism: Dendrobaena attemsi; assembly: GCA_034693945.1. NCBI lineage: Eukaryota > Metazoa > Annelida > Clitellata > Crassiclitellata > Lumbricidae > Dendrobaena > Dendrobaena attemsi. Next base: position 7,697 of record JAQFXW010002249.1, read on the forward strand.
GCATGACACAGGTTCAAACTGTAATTGGTAAAGCCTCAACTTCTGAAACAGCTTCAAAACTTGATACTAGCATAGGAACTTGTAAAGCAGAGACCATAGAACCAACAAATTCAAGGATGTTGCCTGACTCTGACAGGAAACTTGGTTCACTGGAGTCTTTGAAGCCCTTGAATACCAAATGTTCGTTACTGGTGAAAAGTAGAAAATCTGATTCTGTTCATTCTTACTGCAGACCAGAAAGTGGCTTACATGATAAAAAGGAATTGATACTCGGTTCATCAGTTCGTCATACCAAAACCGGTGCAGGAGTGGGTTCTTTAAAAACTGGTTCTACACTGTCTGCTGATAAGAAACCTTTTCCTGTTTCTGCTTCAAGGACCAAGAAGCTGCAAGACTCTAAATCTTGCTTTTCTGATACTTCTTTTAAAAAAACTGAGCGCTCACCATCTAGTGAGACTCTAGAAAAGAGTGCTCTGTTTGAGCTGCTGTCAAAGACAGATGGAGCATCCAAGGGAGAGACATATTCTAACAGTATTCAGGGTCTTCTAAAGCAGAGAGCAAAGATTGGAGGTGTATGTCCAGTTATCAGTGCAATGGGAAATTCTTCCATTGAAAACGTTTCAGGTACTTCTAGAAGTGAATTGAACTTCAATTCAAACTGTGCTTCAGTTCCTGTAAAGACTTACTACTCAGCTAGGGACAAGCTTCAGGCAAACTTGTTAGGCACTTCATCTCACTTAGCAGGTAGTATCCTTTCGTGTTCAACTGTAGATGTTGTTTCTAACTCCAGATCTCCATCAGAGACTGTTGTTGAAGCACTGTTGACTAGCTCTAGCAAATTGCAATCTCCATCAGATCATTTTACATCTGAAATAAACTTGACTAAAACTGAGGATGCAACTTCAAATTCATTGAACCCTGTCGTGAGATTGGACTCTTATGTAGTTGACAAACAAGAAGTGACAGCTGAGGGAAGAAGTAGTGTTGATGCCGGACAGATCATGTCTCTGGAAAAGTCTTTGGGTGAGACATCTCAGTCTGGTTCGCTGGAGCAGACAACGGTCCTTGATATCACAGATATTGCACGCAAGATTTCCATGTCTTCGGATTCTGACAATCCAGAGGATCTGGCTAAGCTCATTGCAGTTATCTCAAATTCAAAATGGAATGGGAAGAATCCTCCAGGGCATGGTGTCAGAAATACAGTTAGCTCAGATCTGAGTAAGCCCAGGAAGTTAAATGTAACCAAAACTTCACTTGTGAGCAATGTTGTTGATGATAGTAACAGCAATTGCAGGGGAAAAGTAGTTCTTTGTGAGACTGATGGTGCAAAGAGGGACTTCCTCTGTGAAAAGGCGAAAAACAAATCAGATGCAAAAAATGCTGTTGGTATAATAAGTCTTTATGGGATTGGATCTAACACATGCACAAGAAGGGCTGACCCTCCTAGTTCAACAGAAAACACATTTAAACTTCCAGAGGTTTCAATGGTGCAAAAGCAAAAGCCTCCAACGATCAAGGAAAATATCAAGAAGGCAAGAGAGGAGGAAACTTTTCACTTCCGATCTCCAAGGCCAAGTTCATGTTTCTCACGTTCAAAGCGTCAAGAACTAGAGCAGTCGTTGCTGGTTAATTCGCATATGACATCTGAAGTCAGTTTCTGCAATTTTCCTTCTATGGTAAATGAAATTCATCAGCCAACAGAACACTTTATGAATACAGCGGGAAATGTGCTTACTCCTCTGATAGATCCATGGAGTTCTGTCGATATCTCTGCTAATCTTGGTCAGACTGTCAAGCTGGCTCCCTCAATCATTAAGACGTCTGTACCCACGTCATCCACGGTCAATGCAGAGAGAAATTCAAAGAGTACTGTTGCAAGGTCATTTTCCTTTCAGCAGGCTGTCGCTGCTGGAGATGACAACGGCAACAAGAGAACCATGTTAAATTCTGCTGCTAATGGTTCAAGGGCAGAAGCGGGGAATTGCAGAGTTACAGCAGAAGGCTCTGAACACAAGAAAGATAAAAGTAAATCTGTTGTTGACAAAAGCTTCTCATCTCAATCCAGCCAGCCTCAGAATTTGGACGTTTTGTTTCCTCAGCGTGAATCTTGTTTGTCAACACGCACGTCTGTCATAAATACTGCTGGTGCAAAGTCAGCTCGACTTTCTACTGGACTCATGGGCGACTCCATTTGTGATGCAAGTCGGATGCTCCCAATTCCTGAGGACGAAAATTCCTCACAGCTGTCACAATATCCGGCAGCTAAACCTTGCCTGAAAAACACAACAAATGTGTCGCTCATGACGTCTGCAATGAGTATGAGTGGATTAGAGAGCAGTCTCGCTGTTGATCCGTTCAGCCAAAGCACTCCTATGGTTAAGACTTCTGTCCAGCCAAACATGTACAAGCCCATGTACATTGGACCAGGTAGATTAATCTTACTCTTCATTCTTTCTAGAAGTTGTTGATTGATTCTCTTTACATGTCACAATTGCTGAGTCTTATATGTCACAATTAGTGAGTTGTTGCATGTCACAATTATTGATTCTTTATATGTTTAAATTATTCCTTTGTCAATTTTAATCTGTAGATTGATGCCAAGCTTAGCACCTTAACCCAGTAATAATGATTGGAGTGTACTATGACAAGCATGCACAACAGCATAAATAATCATGCACCATTATAATGACATCTGTTGATTTATCAAAAGCATAATATTTTTCAAACTATAATATATACAATTTAGGCGCAGAAATAAGTGAAAGAATATTGTGAACGAAGCAGAAACCAGATTATCAAAGATGTCGATATATAGACAAGCATTTGATATATGTTTTCGACAAATGGGGTAGTGGAATGGATACATCGGGTGAATTGAACAAGATAGACTTTTATGACGGATCTAATTTCTAAAAACTATGATTCATTCATGTACAAAAATCATCACATATATATTTAATTTGCCTAATCGATCGGTGTCCAGTATTAGCGTTCTTGGGGGCAAAGTGTTTATCGCGACGTCCATATTACACATCATTGGGCGAGTGCAATTGAAATTGTACTCACTAGGTGGCGCTATTATTGAATTGCGCTCTCGGGGCTAGATACGGTATCGCGAATGTCTATATTACACATCATTGGTCCAGGTGGCGCTATTATTCGCAATAAAATAGCCCGTATTTTTTTACAGGTTACAAGTAGTATTTTCATAATTTCTCTTACATTTTTTTTCAAAATTTATGCACTTTTTGATGTTAGCATTACATACATTGTCATTAAAATATTTTTGTGAAAAGTTACTAGGGTTCAGCCGGTACATTTTAGGACAGCTTTAGTAACTAAAATATATTTGACTCTAGAAAAATGTTCATTGTCTCTTAATTAAGATTTAAGAAAATCATTTCTGATTAGTTCCTAAGTTGAGAATTTCTGCTAATATTTTATATTGAAGGATGCCATGGTGGAATGGAGGAAATGATGACTAAGCAGCAGGTTGACCCCATTCATTTGACCTTACCTGCTGAGCTGTCTTTCAAGGAAGTCTGTTGTACAGGTCTGACTGTTCAAGATACTCTGCGAGTGACAAACCCTTCACCCTACTGGGTGCACACTCGCTTCTGCCTTTTGTCTCTCAGCGTTGATGGCCAACTGCTCAATTCCTTGGCTGTATTGCCATTCATAGTTAAGCAAAGACTGATGCTGCAACCATTCGGCAGTGAAGATGTCAAGGTGAGCATCAGCAATGTTTAAATTTCATTTTAGACCAGGATTTTTACTTCTGAGTCACAAATGGCTGCATTCGCTACATTATAGTTTGTGTCATTTTTGCATTTGTTCTCGATTGCCATACAACTAACGTTTGTCATTGGATTGGCCATACCAGGAGTGTTCCAGCACTTAGGCCATTAGTTAAGTCGAACCCGCTATCAAGCCGACCTGCGTGTCTTGCTATGCGGGCCGTATTTCGTATAACCTGTCTGTAATCATACTGCGTTTGTCAATATGAATGTAATAAAGAATATAATTATTATTATTAATTGCTCTCTTGAAGTTCTAATTACTCCAGTGAGTTTCAGAACAGATGGTTATTATGCTTTTCCAATCATATCTTGTAACACTTATTTTGAAGTGAGTAATTGTAGCATGTTTGAAGAGTAGAGGCACTTAATACAGTGTGTTTTAATTGACTCACAAAAGTTTGCTGCAGGTGATTAGTTTGACTGATCTTTGAAAACGAGTCTTTGCAATAGCTGTGAATGATTTTGAAGGAATTGCACCAACACCCAAAACTCAGATCTGTGAGTTTTGTAACACGATATGGAGACCTGGGAACCACAGAGTTTTGCTCATCCCTCGAATGAAGGGCAGCAAGTCGATAAAGCAAATCAAGAAAAGATTAAATCGCGGAAAGAAGCTTGGAACTATGGAACAGAAGATGCTTTCGATTTATTCAGAAGGAAAAAATCGACAAGTAAGTTACGAAGCCAACATAACATGTTATCATAGTGTTAACTATATCCAATTCTGTTAAAGCCAACATAACATGTTATCATAGTGTTAACTATATCCAGATTTTAGTGAAGTATGCTGAATATGCGGTGTATTCATCACATGTAATAAATTAAAAATCCATTGTTTCCTGTTAGTGGATGCTAAGTACTAAGTCTACCAGAACATCCATTGGAGCCTTTGAGGCTACTGAATAGGACATGTTATATCAATCATGAATGGAAGAGGTCACTGGTTAAGTCTGGCTTACATTTGAAATTGATAGCAGTGAACATAATGGTTGCATATAGCCTTACCATTAACTCCTAATTGTACAATTGTCTGTGCATAATATCTTATTGGTCAACTACCTTGATTTATTAATCTGCCTTTAGATAAGATTTTATAATATCTATGAATTTAACTTCATTTTGATCTGTTTTATCTTATGTTTGTGAAGGCTGTAGTCTGTTTAACTTGTAAGAAACGAACCATAATTCCTGCTGCTGAGCGACCACAAAAGATAGTTCGAACAAAAGGTACTATTTATTTAATCAGCACATGCATATAATATTTAACTTACAAAAAGTAATTTCAGGCAGTCTATTGTGGCTTTTATTTGTAGTAATTCTATGGTTAAGTTCTTGGGCTCTGTTCATTCATTCATTTAAAGATTTTATACAGCACCCCTTCATGCCTTCAAGGACCTAATCAGAGGGGCTCCCAGTCCAAACACAGCAATACAATTTATACTTCAGAAGTCTGAGGAAGGCAGTCATGCCATTCCTAGGCAACAGACGTATCTCCAATGGGAGCCCATTCCAGGTGGAGGGGTCAACTGCAGGAAAAACCAGTCTTGTTGTCAAGACCTGAAACCTCAAGACCTTGAACCTCAAGACCAAGACTTTTATTCTCAAGACCAATACTTTTTGTCTCCAGACCAAGACTTTTAGAAACGAACTCGAGTTCAAGACCGAGGACAACAAGACTGGGAAAAACACAGCACTGCCGAGTAGAGGTGTTAGAACGGGGAATAAGAAGCTGGCTATGAGAAGAAGAATGAAGTGCTCTGTTGTTGTATGGTTCAGTTGACAGCCTGATTTTCAAATGATTCTGAAGAATCTGCCCAATTTTGGCTGGTAGAATGATGCAAGTGATCTGGAATACATATTATAAGG
>JAQFXW010002250.1:0-13364 GCA_034693945.1 Dendrobaena attemsi
TTTGTGTCAACAAACGGTGATTGACATCGCCACATCTGTCAATCAGTAGTAGTCACGCCTAAATATTCTACGGCCAAGTCCGGGCTTTAAGCGTTTTTCTTGTGTCCTAATCGTGATTGTAAGCTTCCATTTATACATCGCTTCCAGGCTCTTAGACTTTGAGATCTCAACAGAGACGCTGCCGATCCAATCAGATGGAGTAACGGCTAAGCAGCATGGCCTCCTTCTGACGCTGGCGAAATGCAGAGCGCGAGAAGGAGAGGAGTTCTGGCCTGGTTTTATAGCGATCGCTCTTTACATATGGCTATAGAAGCATTACTGCAGTTGATCCTACATTTAAGAAATGAGATGCAAATGCGCTCTTCTCTTTTCTCATTAGCTGAACTGTCGTCGCTCTCCTTTGAACCTTCTCCTTTTCCGCCAATGGCCGTTATCAGTCTGAGACGATTTGACTTGCTGCTCGTGAGTCAGGTCACGTGATGGGTAGAGGGGAATTACAAATCGGAGCACTTGAGAGCGAAATATTGCGACGCTCAAACGTGACATTATAAGCTACTGAGCTACTCTACATTAGGCCTATGTTAAAGATGTATACACGCATAGACGCATTGCATGAAATCGCGCGTTTCTTACAGCTGTAGGACAATTGATGTATCTGTCTTTTTATTCTCTGAACTGTAGGCCCCTTAGCCTATACATTTCTATAATCTCTACAAATCTCGTTCCTGGTGCGTCTTGTCTTTGGCCGACGTTCATTCACAGTTGCCGGTTCCTACATTTGGAACTCTCAAACACATAATGTTCGAAACTCTCATAGCGAGACTGTTCTTAGTTCTACACTTAATGTTTGCCCGGATTCAATGTCTACGCCTAAACTCTAGAAGATGGTCAGATCACTCGGATGTACAGAATTTCGCGCATTACTCTGACAGATTTAGAGTAGAGAAGGAAGAGCAGCGGCCTAAGTAAAGGACCGACTTCTTGAAAATGATCAAGATCGAGGTCACACGTACGACTGATTTAGAAATGCATGCACAATAGGTTCATAAGCTACTCCACTCGTCGTACATTCTGCCCTGATTGCATGAGTATACATAATTATGTCGTAATATGTTTTAAGTAGTGCTAAAACATGTATTTATTTCGATGATAAAATAATGATTAAAAAAATGTAAATGCTCTCGTTCGATTCATATTTTTGCGAATCTTTTAATTAAGCACAACTTGAGACAACAACTAAGACCTTGCACAGGCGAATACCTATAGCTACTGTTGCGCTTTGTTTAGTTTAAATATTCTCATTGTTGCCCAGTTGTCTGATGCTGGCGTCTGTGTGTGTGTTGGAGACAGACCTGGGATGAAGAAGGCGTCTTGGTGGAAGCGGAGGACAACGATGGAGAAGATTCTCTTCGTCCTCCTCCTCTTCGTCTCAGCAGCAGCAGCAGCCGTAGCCATCGTCGTCGTCGCCGCTGCCATTCACTCCGCAGGTGGATTATTCTCAGGTAGACTAAGCAACCAGAACCAATGTCAGACGACTCAGGCATTTACCTGCCTAACATGGGCGCCCGCACATTCAGCCTAAGGGCAAGAGAAGCATTCAATGCTGACAACTTGGCCCTACCTTAAAATAAATTTGTTTGCATTATAAGCTATAATTATGTTATGCAGAGCAACTGAGCAATCAAACATTACATATTTATATAGGCCCTATTATACACTGCAGATAACAATGCAAATGTCGTTTATCAAACATTTCATAAAAATAAGAAATTTATAATTTTAGATTTATACACTACAGCGGACACAGTGCCATGTCGTTATCTGTAATTATGATAAAAAATGTAAAGTAGGCCTACTTACATATAATATTTAAAAATCTCTACGCTAGAGAACCACTATTAGCCCTGAGCATTGTGTTTTACTCCCTTTCGCAAAAAATTAATATCTGCGGGCGCCCATGTTCCCTTAAGAGCCACGAATAGACACCGCTACACTTAAACACATGTAAACTATATAGGCCTACTGTGGGTCTATAGTGACAATCTCATATACAGCGCCTCTTGAATACAACGTGGACCTACTATGCTGGCAGCCACACGCCTCTTAGCTACTTAGGTAACACTAAATCCACATACTATGGTATCAGTGTTGATGATCGCTGACATCAGTGGCAGAGGATGGGACACTGTCTCAGCTGCCCTTGTGATAGGAAAATACTGAATAGACAAAGATCAAGATGAGTATTAAGTCAATATGCGGTGGAACAGTGATTTATACTCTGCAAAGATATAAAACGGAATACGTATTAGCCTATGAGGTGTGGGCTCTAATTTGCACCAATACCTTGAGGTCATTTCTTAGTCCATCTGTTAAATAAATCCATCTGTTAAATAAATCAACACGGTTCATTCAATTTCAATCAAAACTACGATCTCATGGAATACATATAATGATTCTAAATTATTTCTTTATTAATAGGACTGTTTTATTTTCTAAATCGAAGACACCGGACCAACTTAAACTTTTTTGATAATAAATGATTAGCTTAATTATAATATCAAAAAGTTAATTCGATCGGCTGTAGGCTTTCTTGCTCAAGCGCTAACTCGCCAAGCGCTAGAAAATCTGTTTCAGGTTTAAAATGGAAAACGTCAGCAATCGTTGGCCACCTGGTGATCGATAGCAACAGTCACGTGACGCCGGAAGGACAAGATGAGGATCGAAGCGTTAACTCACTGGACCCTGTTCTCTCCTTCAGATCCACTTCCGTTCCCCTCAGCAACGGCAATGAATCTCTGACTGGGAATGAATTGTCCTCTGACAACCTGCGAAATCATTCACAGGACCAGAACCAGCATCATGATGAGGAGGGAAAGATGCCGCAGGAGCTAGGAAAGAGGATGATGAAAAGGAGGATGAGAAGAAGTGGAGAACTGGAGGACGGGCAGGGACCGAACAGGAAAGGGACTCCTCATTCGGTGGGTTGTACCCGCTGTCGCAATAGGAAGAAGCAGAATCGTGAGTCATCCTCTTCGTTCCGCCTCGGATTGGCTGTGCACACCGTAACGAAAATTTCACGCATGAAGCAGACAGGTAACGAAGGGTGTCAATCGCGCAGGTAACACATTGACAGACTAGTTATTATTGGGCCTGAATCTCAGCGATTATTTTGTTCGTATAGGATGAACTAAATTAGAAGTACTGTTCTATGAAAGGTCTACGAGAAAGTGGTTACTAGGTCAACACAATCGCTTCATATAATTTTATTAGATGGGTTATTGTTGTTATGGAGACATGTGCACGATGTCGTGCATTGCGGACCTATAGCCAAGAAACAAACTGCAGCGACGTTGCTGAGCTCGGCATAAGTAACTTCTTTTAAATAAGTTGCATAAAAAAGTGCTACATGACCGAGAGCTCCTCAGCCTATGTCTGTCAATCTGTCTCTGTCTGTCTCTCTCTATCTCGGTCTGTCTGTCTGTCTCTTCTTCTTCTTCTTCTTTTTCTTCTTTTTTCCTTCTTCTTCTTCTTCTTGTTCTATAATAATCATAGAGATTTGAGTGCCATAGTTCGTAAGCAGTCGAAAGAGATCAACGTAACGATTCAGAAGCACTTAAACTTCTTCAAGTTCTTGAAGCCCATCTATAATTTCATTGTGTACTCTGACTCATACTTACTGAAGTGGAGCTACATAAATGTCTGCTTACAGTTGCAGCAATTAGACATGCTGAACTACTTCTTTCAACATCTGAAGTATTAAGAAGCATATTCACAGTTATAGGCTACTGCCATGAGTGAAAATGGCATTGAATTTTGTGGAAAGCATATAATTGTAAATTAGTGAGGCATATCATTCTAGCCTAGGGCTACTACCTGAGGTTAAGCCATGGTTTGCCCAAAACGAAGCTGTTGTATCCATAACAACGCTGTATTTCCGTGGTAGTATGATAATTATCTTACAATCTTAATTAATTCTTTATTTCAATGTGAGGTACATTTTGTGTGTCAAGCTATACGTATGTTATCTAAAACAATTGTGTAATGAGACTACATGTATGTTTTGATGATATGATGCTTTCCATAGAGCCACAACATTCAAAATTGTTCCTTGCCTGACTTTAATTTACCTTTTCATAGCCTGTCATAAAAACGTTTCCATACGATGAGTACGGCCTACTTACACTTTTTTGGCTCTGTGCATTTGAAGATTTGGTCCGGTGTCTTTGCGTGATAAAACAAAATCTAATATGAATCAATTGTGCAAGCCACAACGCTTGATGTTTAGAGTTTCCAAAATATGTCTAAGCTACAGAAGAAACATCCGCAACGCTGGTGAATTGTATTCGTGGGACTGTAGGCTATAAGAAGGGTTTTTTAAACGTAAGAGCTGAATATCTGTAATAAAAATAATATCTTTACTTAGCAGCAACGCCAAGACAAGGAAGGAAGTCGATCAAAATAGTCTTTAGTATAATACGCTTTGACGTTTTCCATGCATGCACTAGAACAGAAACTCAGACAAATTGGACTGTCAAAATATTTACAGCCGAAGCCACGAAGTGCGCGAAAGACGACGTGTGTCTGACGCCAGACTGCATCAAGATAGGTAGGCGATCAAACTTTATCAAAGTATTCATCAATACAAGTTTCTGCTATTTTATTATAAATCAACTCCACTCTATTTTAATCTAATAACTGTTATGTAAAGAGTTCTTTGTAAAACGCATCAGCATTCACTTTAAGTAAGAATTGACGTAGTAGGCTTGGCCTATACTGAAGAAGCACGATCGCTTTGAGCATCGTGGTCAAAATCAAAGGCTTCGGAAGCGTCGAGACTTAAAATATTTTTCTTTTTCACTGTCCTTGCTTTTAATCCTAACAGAATCACGCTTTAAAATATAAATTTGTCAAGAGTAAGCAGTAGTAACACTGCTATGACTGATTCCATAAATATTCTGATGATACTCTATAGCCTATGTGTATTTACTGATGAGTATTCCGTAAATCAGGTTGCCTATAGGCTAATTATGCCTGTTAATACAACAACATAAGCTTAAAGGTAAAGGTTTAGCGATTTTGTATAGCGACCATCTGGCCTCGACCCTGCTCATTTTCTTAATGAATCGATCGGGTGAGATCCTTCACCACCACTCTTCCTTTTGAATGGACGCTACGCCATTTTAGGTCCCCGTGTACGGGCCGTGCTAGTCCGAGATTTTAAATCTCTTAATGTTCACCAGCACCAGGTATTGAACCGCGGTTTCTGAAACAACCGGCCGGCTCGCTCCCGATGTAGCTAACTGGGCTGACTAAATATTGTTTAGCAAGTTACTTTGAAGCAAACGTAGGCCTGCTACCCATGTTTTTGTGTTTCTGACTGGCTTTGCTATTCTGGTGATTGCGTCAGCGGCCAGGATGTTTGATTCCATCGACCAGTCAGTCAATCCTTGTGACGATTTCTTTGAGTATGCCTGCGGAACCTGGAACCGATTGAACCCGATTCCGGAAGACAGATCTTCTTACAGCACGTTCCGAAAACTAGACGACCAACTCCACTACACTCTCAAAGGTTCTCCGCATCAACCTTTAATCACCTTGATGATGTCGACATTCACCGTTTCAAATTACTATTCTCTCATACATACATGTGCGCATTCAGTGTAGTCCTGCAGGTCTACTTACGAGAAAGCACGGTCTTTTTTTAAAATTCAGTGATGGGGTACCGGTAAGCCGTATTTAGGCCTACTTGAATATTTTAATAGAAATGATGCTTATATAATTATATTGACAGGATTTGACCTATTAATTCGTTATATTGGACCCTTAGTTGATTCGCGTAAGTTGACATTATATTTCGACATTAAATCCCTCTCAGATGCTACGGATAGGCTAGCGCTGAATGTCTGCTCTTGTGTAGAATTTATTCGTAACCAACCTCGGACGAACACTCCTCGATGTGAAATAGTAAGTGATAAGGATCAAACCCAGTCGAGTTAGGCCCTCCAAATTTAAGTATAAGTATAAACCCGCGCTAAATGCAGTAATTTTGTTAGTGTAATATCCAGACTTATTTCACTACCGCAAATCTTCTTTTCTCTTGAATTGAACCCGTCCTTGTGTTAATCCAGATTCTTTACAGCCGCATACATCTTGGAAAACGTCTACAGCTTAACTTATCTTAAATACGTGCTTTAAATCTAAATCTGCCAGCTCTTTAAGAGGTTCCTGTGAAAGCAATACAAAATGTCTGGATACATGGGATCTCACATAGATATGTCTAGTACCTACTTACACATACATAGCTCTAATTTTGGACACATAACTATGCAGAAAACACATATACTTATAGGGACACAAGGTCTAGGTGTATTATATATCATACAATAAATTCAGTTTAAACATAAACTATAGTCTATCTATAACACATATACCAAATGAAGTTGATATCGGACGCTGAGAAGAAATGCATCGCATCTAACCGAAGTGGAAGCATGAAGTTAATTTCCGAATAAAACAAGTGTTTCGACTGGACCAGGTATCGCTGAGCCATCTGTTGTCTATCCTTCCAACCGGAGCATAAATGTCTGTCCGATCGTTTTGACGAACGCCAGTTAGGTCCTCATGTGTGTAGCCGTCGACCAATCTCGTGTTTTTAGCTCTCCCAACATATTAAGCCGAGGGCGGCTTAAGTGAAACTGTACCTTTGTGGGGGTGGTGGTGGTGGTGTAGTGGCGGTGTTCGAAAAGGTCGCGGGTTCGAATCCACCTCAAGCGACTGAGTAAGTACTTTGAGCAAGGCCTTAACTCGCAATTGCTCTGGGGAAGGGGCTTAGAGTAATAGCTAAGACACGAGTATGAAGAACATAAGGTCTAAGATAAAATTCCGTATCGGTAGGCTCAACCTTCATTCGCAAGATATCGTAGTAAATGAGACGCTTCAGCATCAGCGCTGTAGTCGGGAACGCCTCAGAGTAGTAATGGACTTGAAGAGGCGTCTTAGATATATCTGAATAAAAAAACGATATCCAAATGAAATTGCACCACTAATGTTGCTTTCTTTGCGTAGAATTTCTCGCTTTAGGCGTGGCATTTATTAAGCGCGGTGTAGGCCATCATAATTTATGCATTTAATCCACGATTAAATCAACACACGGCATACAGTTATCAACTCATCATCCGTCGGAACCTTAGACAAACACAATAATTAAAACTCCGAATGAACCAAAATCAATTCCCATTTTTTTTTCTCAGTCTCTACAAAAACTAATAAGCCTAATAATGCAAAAGTATCGCCACCAGTTGCATGCATTTTGGATTGCTCTGCTTAGCGCCTCTGAATTGCTCTGCTGAGAGAGGTGCTTTATAAATCTCCAAATAAATAAATAAAATAAATAAAATTTATTGGACCAAAGCCGCACAACATAATCTACTACGTAATCGCTAATCAAGCTCTTCCTCTTCCGCCTTCGTTCATTTTCACGTGAAAATCACCGGCTCTTAAAGTTGATTATTGATTTATTGATTACAACGCGGTGATGATGATGATCCGCTTCTTTTAATCACATGCCACAGTATTCACTTTAGAAAATCTGGTGTTAAAGATTGCGACTATAAAAATCTCTTGTCGTAGAGATCAATCTCATAACCAATGCGTTTCTTGAAAGTCAATTTATTTAGTTAGGCCTAGTGGGTGATCCTTTAATTATGGCGGTTGTTTGCTTGTGAGCGTAGGTCTGCTAGAAGAGCCATTGAAATCAACCGACCTCGATGCGATACAAATTGCCAAGATATTCTACCTATCTTGCATGAATACTTGTAAGTACGTTACTGAACTGTCGTATTTACTGTACTTGTTTGGTGTTACACTTCTTCATTGTTGCACTTGTTTTGTATTGTATTGCAATATTCTCATACATCCACTGCTACAAAGTGTTGATTGATTGAGTGATTGATAAATTGATTGATTGATTGATGGGCCTCGATACTAACTCAACATGACATTAACGAACACTGTATAGGCTATACTGAGCAACGTAAGAACGACTTCAGCGACTTACAGACCAATTCGGTGTTGTTGTGAGCGACTTTAACGTTTAAAGTGTTTATAAAGCGACTCTGTTAGAACCAAACCTTATTGCGTTTAGGCCGATGTTTCTCTCCCTCATTTTCTGTGTTATTCCCCCCTCTTTAGAATTAAGCATTCCTTCAGGTAGGTAGATTATTGTGAATTTTCTAGGTATCTCTATTGTTTATACGTGTTTAACAGTCTCTATCTGATTGGATCAGGAGCGCAGCCTCTGTTGAGGTTTCTCTATGCTTTACACTTGAGGCTTACAAATTACACATCTACTTACTTACTCACTTCAATCTTACACCATTTTCGCATTAACGCGTATACATTATAAGACTGGTGTTGGCGTTGTTTCTCGAAGCGATCATCGAAGAGAAGCAGGAGGAACCTCTGCGAGCCATCATCAAGGAGCACGGCGGCTGGCCCGTCTTAGAGAGCGACTGGTCGGAGAAGGGTCTCGATCTGACCGTATCACTGGCCAAACTGAAGACAGCTAATGTTGTTGTCTTCATTCATAACTGGATCAATTCCGACAACAAGGATTCCGAAACCAACATCATCCAGGTATATAATTGTTATGTGTCTCCGACGTCTCTGAAGACAAAAGAGTTGTTTCAAAACCAGTTACGTCATGTGGTTTTAAAAATCTGGAGGTGTGTTTCATTCCTAGTAAACGAAATTGAGCGATTGATTGATTGATTGATTGATGTCCAATGAGCTGGTGTGGTGCGTTTGTCGCTATGGCTGCTCTGGGTAATGCCTCATGGGAAGTATGACATCGGCAGTATGCGTCATTGGCGGTACGTTTTGACATTCTTTTCTCTCTGGGTTTTTCGCACTGTGAGAGGCGCTTTAGATACAATGCGTCACAAATTATAACTAATTATACAAGACGTAGTGTAGATACTCAGCATTATGATGAAACAAGTATAGTATAATTGTGACAGATTGACCAGCAGCATGACTTGCTGATGCCGTCCAGAGAGTATTACCTGAAGGGACGCGATGAAAAGACTCTAATGATCTACCAGCAATTCGCCATCGGAGTGGCTCTGGCGTTGGGAGCCGATGAAAACAGAACCTACCAAGATATACCCGATATGATTAACTTCGAGATCGAGCTGGCAAACGTAAGTACCGTTCACAATTTCTTACCTTTGCAGAAGGTCTGAACTGACTTTTGCACTCACTTGTGCACTGACTTTTGCACTGAACGCTGTAAAAAAATGAAACTGGTACGATGTAGATAGACATACTACTCTTTGATGCGCCATGTTGCCAGCTGGATCTTGGCAGAACTGACTTATGTGATTCAATAGAGTTGAATAATTACTCTTTGCTCCAGATAACGGTGCCAGAGGAAGAAAGAAGAGACTTGGAGGCCCTGTACCGTCGCTTCAGATTAAAGGATCTCTACGGAAACCTCACAGACGTAAGACACGATATTGTTTCACTGTTTCTTAACAAACGTACGTATTTTATTTTTACTAATTAAGCATAATCGCTAATCCGAGTAACGCTCAAAAGTTAACACAGAGGATGGAAGAGATACGCGAAAACCACAATCCCACAATTGAGTGACTAAGCGGAACGAATAGATTCATCATTCAGAGACAACATTTCTAAATGTATTATAAGGTTCAGATGCTGTCACGACCTTCCGATGAACAGACATCAAGCACGATTAAGTAGTAATAACTCCATCTGATCGGTTCGTTGCATGTATTCGCTGCTTGACTATCTAATCGATCCATGTAATAACACAATAATGTCTGATAGATTCACTGCGTAACTAGACCTACGTTACGTTGACAGCAAATCGATTGGGTCAAATACTTTAAGACGATATATACTCCTCTGAACATCACAATCGATGGAGAGGAAGAGGTCGTTGTCTACGCCGTCGACTACATCAGAAATCTCGGAAGACTCATTCAGAAAACACCGAAAAGGTCCGATCCCCCATTCCTGCTCTTTCTTATTACCATCATCAACATCATTCTTTTCATCATCACCAGCACCACTCTTCTTCCTTTTCTATCTCTTCTTTTCCTCCTCTTCTTATTCATCTTCTTCTTTCCCCTTCTCCTATTCTTCTTCTTCTTCTTCTTCTTCTTCTTCTTCTTCTTCTTCTTCTTTTCTTCTTCTTCTTCGTCTTCTCTTCTTTTCTTCTACCTTTCTTCTTCCTTTTTCTCTTCTTTTCTCTTCTTATTCCTTCGTCACTTCTACCTGCTTGTGCATCGGGCGGGAGAACCAGCGATCTATGGCTCAGGAGACCGTTAGTACTGTGTCTCTGTCTATCTGCTTCACTGTTGTCCTCGCTCTACTTTTCTCTCTGTAAGTGTTTCTACATCTCTCATCTAAAAATCTACCTCTTCTCTCGGGTCTTCGCACTGGGAGCACTTCCAGAGGGGCAAATCCGTGTCAAACATTGGGGGGGGGGGACAGACTTCAACGACTAGTGAGGGCGAAAATTTTCTTGAGTTACTGTGCACGAAAAATAGCCTATACGCTGTCCAATTTAAGTTTTTAAAAAGCTTGCAAAAATGAATATTGGGGGGGGGGGAGACGACAGTGCTGTGATTAGCGCTTTAGAAATTCGCAAATACAATACACATTTGTTTTTGTTTGTCATTGACTGAATCTTTTACTGCTAGCTATTCTGCTGATAAATAGGCTATAGGCTATAGGCCTACTTGTCGGAGTTCGAAAATATTGCTATAAGAAATGACTTCTTGCAGGACTCTGATGAACTACGCCATATGGAACATGGTCATACATCGAGTTAACTATCTATCGCAGAGATTTGCCGATCTGCAGCGCGAATTCAATAAAGTGAGATTAAAATCCATCTCGTATAAGTCGTATTTAAGATAAGCCGAAAATGATTTCCAAGATTATGCGGTTGTAAAATGTGGATGAACACAGACGCGGTTCGATTCACGAGAAAAGACGACGTGCGATAGTGCGGTAATGAAAGAAACCTACATGTTAGGCCTATACTAAATTTGTGCCCAGCATTGCCCGGGTTTTCCTCATGCGAAATATTTGACGATTGGTGAAACTAACTGTTATAATAATAACTCACAGCTAGCTCGCAGCCTATTAGCATAGCGGCATAGGCTATATCGGCGTATTGCGTTTTCACCGTTTTACGGCGTTTTCTCAATTCGAGATTGAATAAACAAATATACTGTGGAACTGATATGAACTTTGAGTAGTCGTCCATTTCAGGGCCGAAGCGCAAACTTTATTCTTGTAATTATGGCTTCTAGGCTTAAATAACAGAAATTATAGCCTAATTCTAGACTTAAATAACAGAAATTATAGCATAATTCTAGGCTTAGGCTAAATAACAGAAATTATAGCCTAATACTGATATACTCATAATAGTTTCTTTTATTTATTTATTTATTTATGCATTTCTATACCGCCCCTTCAAGTCCACTACTACTCAGAGGCGGTCCCGACTACAGCCCGAGAGAGTGTCAGAGTTTTCACACCGAAGCGCCAAGGACTTGCTCAAGATCCCTACGCGGTGGCTCGGGTCTAAATCGAACTTGCGACCCTTCGGATGCAACGCATCGACTATCCCATTGCTCCACACATGCCCTTTGTGCTAGCCCGAGTGTGTCGGCAGACATCGGGTTCATACTCGGTACCGTGCAAATACACGGTCGATGCGCTCCCAATGTAGCTAACTGGGCTATATATATCCATGTTTATATGTCCATGTTAATAACAGTTACTGTCCAAATCTCAAATTAGATCTGGCATGTTTCAAATACAAGTCACTGAAGAATAGCACCTTGCGTAAAAATTAATAATAAAGAAACTTAATTAACTATAACCCGCCAAAAATGAGACTATTTTAAGCTCTGTAAAAAATGCGAATGTAAATTTGGAAATAAGTCAAATTATCATGATCGCGAATAAAGCTGTCTTAGTGTGATCAGAGGCTGTATTTAAGATGTGAGATCTTGTACGAAGAAATGTGAATTTGGCGAATATATTTGTGAATATTCAGCATTATTGCCATTGGTTACATTGCTTGATCGACGGTTACATCGATTTAACACCACAATTATGTATGTAGATCACTTTTATTTTTTCATTTGTCTTCATTTGAATTTGTCTTAGACTTGAAAAATAAGACCAAAACTTTTGATCTCAAGACCAAGACTTTTGGCATCAAGACCAAGACCTTTAAAAATTAACTTGGTCTGATAACAAGATTGTCGTAAAGCTGGGCAGTAATCAGGTCATTATCCCAAAAAAATCAGTTCACTGAAACAGGAAGTCAGTCTACGTTGGATTCCAATAAATTAAGACGTTAGTCGAGAACACGACTTATCATATTGACCTTGGAACCATTAATTACCAGTACATGGCAGCCTTAAAAATGCAAATTTATAAGTTACATCCTGAATATGAAGAATTTGGAAAGCAATATTAACAGTAACTCTTAAACAGAAAAGCAAAGAAACTGTAAATTGCTCTACTGCAATACTGCATTCCACAGTATGATCAGTAAAATCTTCATGTGAAAAATACGAATAAAAAAATTGATAACAAAATAAGAAGTGATGAAAATGTTGATTTAAAAATAAGAAGTTAGAATATAGGTTAGAAATTATGGCATTGTTACTATATCGAGGGCAACGATATACAACTCATACAATAATTGATCAAAACAAATGCAGTTTACGCAAATAGATACTACAAAGACACAGCCCAGTTTGCTACATGAGTAAGAGTGCAGGTCGCATATCAAGCGCTTTTGTGGACCGCAGTTCGCTTCCCGATGCTAGATTATTGAAGAGATTTGAATCACGGGCTCGCATGGTCTGTGCGCCGAAACTTACATAGCATGGCACACATTAACTAACGAGCGGTGGTGAAGAATCTCACCCGATAATTGAAAAATGAACAGGGTTGAGGCCATCGTTGCCCCAATATAACTATGCCAAAATTATATATGCTGGTGCGTGCTGCCTAAATAGTGCTAAACTGTAAGATTACCACCGTCGTTAACAATTCAAACTGAGGGTCAAAAAGGGAAAGATTGATGCCTTGTGCAATGTGCATTAGCACGTTGACTGTGAGGAACGAGATATCTCGTCATAAATTAGATTTTCCTGGATGCGCGGGACGAGATATCGAATGACAGCGGCTACATGCCTAACTTGGAAAACAATGTTACAATGAGTCTTCGCCTCTTAACCCCTTTAGCGGGGAATAAATTTTTTTATACCCATCTTACACTGGGTATTTAATTTTAGGTATTATGCAAA
>JAQFXW010002251.1:0-13362 GCA_034693945.1 Dendrobaena attemsi
CAGAGGCAGAGGCAGAGGCAGAGAGAGAGGCAGAGGCAGAGGCAGAGGCAGAGAGAGAGGCAGAGGCAGAGGCAGAGGCAGAGAGAGAGGCAGAGGCAGAGGCAGAGAGAGAGAGAGCTGAGCAAAGTAACAACTGTTGAGCTAATATGAGGTGCTTTGTTTATTTCAGGAGAGAAAGCAACAGCTGCTTGAGAAGGCAGCCTCAGACTCCATGTCGAACCACAGCACAGGTGAGATACATGGGCGCTACATAAATCTTCAGATTCACGTATAGGCATAATTATTATAATTAGGCCTCATAAACAAGTAAGCAAGTATATTCACAGAACTGTGCACCCACATATGAGAACCTTAGAAGTTCATATTATGAGAGGATCTACATTAATAGTGCATACTTACATATACTTATCTGTTGAGTGTGCAGGTGTGTAGGTGAGTGTATGCATATGTTGTCCTCCCTCATTGGAGCTATATAAATTTTTGATTACAATGACATTGATTTTATTTCCATGGGCGCAAATGTTCCAATGCATAGAACCATAATTATATGTTCGTGTTTGCGATGATAGAGGCGCTATATAAACGATTATGACTAGCTCCACCACTTAATACGATGAGCGGTTTTGTTGTCTTAGGGTCGTCGAGGGGTCCAGGAGGAGGAGGGATGCGTCGTCGTGCCCTCAGTCTCTTCTCGGGCAAAGAACCGAACTACACGACTCCAACCGTTGCTTTCCAGATCCGAACCACTCGACCAACAGGTGGCGCTCAGCACAATGGAACAGCTCATCAGGTCACGTGCAGTCGATACAGTGCGTAGGCAACAATTCCTCCTCCATTGTCATCACCATCCCCATTCTATTCTATTCTTATCTAAAGCTTTCTATGCGCATCTTTAAGTACAACCTAATCAGAAGCGCTCCCAAATAAGTTTAAAGACAGCGGGCAGAAGCAGTAGTACTGCCAGTTAAGATCATAAAACGAGTCAAAGGAGGAAGGTCATTCCGCAGCAATGGACCAACAGATGCATAGGCACAATGCTGGAAAATAACAATTAGAGAACAAGGCTCCGCTGGATGTCATTACGGCCTATAGAACGGAGAGCGCGATCAGAGGCAGCAGAAATAGGCCGCTGAATCAGGTCACAGAGGTAGCTCGGGGTTTGACTCAAAACAGCTCTGTGGGCAAGAGAAAGAGTTTTAAACTAAATACGAGCAGTAAGAGAAAGCCAATGAAGCTGCTGAGTCATGAATTTGGAGATGCGAGCGAGACGTGGAAGGCGATCAATCAAACGGGCAGCTGTGTTTAAGACCGATTGCAATGGAGACACGATGTCATTAGATAGCATCATCATCATCCATTTAGAAAGTCTTTGTAGTAAGATGTTGTGGTCGATGGTGTCAAAGGCTGCAGAAATATCAAGGAGGCAGAGACAAGAAATTTGTTGATGAGAGATGGTAGAAACCAGCTTATTGTAGAGTGAAGTGAGTAAAGTTTCGGCTTATATATCTCTCTAATCTTTCTATAGCTAACCTGCCTACATTCCTTTCTCGACCCTAATCTGATGCTGTGCCTGCTTCTGCCCTTCAGGGTCCGTTTCTCCTGAGATGTACAGATCGAGAAGTGCCGACTACAGACCTCGCAGACGTCAACAGCAGAGATCCAAGTCCTCTGATCGTCCGTCAAGACCACCTGAGGCAAAGCGTGAGGCCAGACCTAGAAGAGCGAAGACTTCCTCTCCCCCTCCGAGACACGGACAACCAATGACTGCAAAGACCAAGAAGACGGGCAACAGTTTGTCGTTGTCATTATCATCGACAACGACAACTGTGAGTCAGTCATCTCTGCGGAGAGATACGACTCCATCAAGACTAAATCAGAATAAAAAGAACGATGTTCTGACTGAGAAGAACAAGCAACAAGAACAGAAGAAAACAGATACATCAGAGAAAGTGGGAGAAAAGGGAAAGGTAGACCATCATCATCATCATCATCAGGCCATCACCACCTCATCATCATCATGTCATGTTACATGGCTCAGTCTGCTCAAGCCAATAGTCTACGTTAAGTGTGCTCTAACCAATGGACCACTATGTCCCATGCCTGTCAATTAGCCAGCCAGTCAAAATGCCTGTCTGCTTGCCAGTCAATCTGTATGTTTATGTGTAATACTGTGTATGTCAATCTGTCTCTTGTTGAACTAGAATATTCGTCAATACTTTTTAAAATGATCTTCCGTTGTGACAATAATTGTTTTTGTTATCTTTGCTCCAGGGTCCGGCAGAGAACTCCTTGAAATTACCTCTCATCACTCTGAATGTCCCTCCGCCAAAACATCCCACAGATCCAAAGCAACAGGTCAAACAGGTCAAGGCTCCAAAAGATGTCAAGCCCCTAAAGGAGCTCAAACCGCCAAAAGACACTAGGCCACCTAAAGAGAGCAAACCAGAGAAGGAGGTCAAGTCACCAAAAGAAGTAAAACCATTGAAAGAGGTCAAATCACTGAAAGAAGTAAAACCATTGAAGGAGGTCAAGGCACAAAAATCTGTTAAAGAGGTCAAGTCACCAAAAGAGGTCAAAGCACCTAAGGATGTCAGGCCAGCTAAGGATGTCAAAGAGGCCAAGGGTCAAGCAGGGGTCAAAGATGACACATGTTCGGACGACTACAAGACGAAGATGCTTGAGATGCGTCGCCTGGCGAGAGAGAAGGCAAAGCAACAGGCAGAGGAAGACCTAGCCAAGCTAAACAAAGCCAGGTCCGTCTCTTTAAACACGATACACATGGTGACTGATGACGACGACGGTGATGACGGTGATGACGACGACGACGACAACGACGACGGTGATGATGACAGGAACGATAATTCTCTGCTCTTTGTTAATATGTAAGATGTGACCAACAAGAGAATTGCTGCTCTGTAAATTCATCGCATACATAAGTGGGGCATAAGATTATAGTCATCGCCTGTTCGCTTTGTTTATGGTTAATTTGTTCATTTGTATTTTGTTACTTTGTCAGAGAGGAGGAGGCAGAGAAGGAGCGAGAGATACAGGTGAAGAGAGAAGCGGAGCGACAGGAGAGGATGGAGGAGGACAGAAAGAGAGCGGAGGAAGTGGAGAGAGAGGGGGAGGATAGACGGAAGAGAGAGGAGGAAGAGGCGAAGATCAAAGAGGAAGAAACGAGGATCAAAGAAGAAAAGACTAAACTAAAACTGGAACAAGAAGCAAAAGAGGTAAAGATATAAGAATTCACTTGGCTGCCTGTCTCTGTGTCTCTGTCTCTGTGTCTCTCTGTGTCTCTCTGTCTCTGAATGTGTCTGTGTCTCTGTCTCGTCTTTCTTTCTGTTCTTGATAGATCTTGCCCATTTAAAAATGTGATATTTTAGCAGCAACCAGTAGATGTCGCTACAGTAGTAATTCAGTTTCTTAAATAATAATTTACCCATTTGACAATAATTGATGTTCAGGCAGGTCGCTTACAATAATTAACTTTATTAATTACATATTCAGTTATTATCAACGTATGAACCTACAATTCGCTTAATAATCGATCGACCAGCAATAACGCTCTTGGAGCTAGAGGAACTTTTCGCCAGCGCCCATATACATATTACTGGGCGAGCTCCAATAACGCACCCGAAGCTAGATCACGTTTTGGCGAACGCTTATATTACACATCATTGGGCGAGCACAATTGGAATTGTATTCACTATGGGTCCGCTGTTATTCGCATTAAATATAATATATGGGTACAGCTTTACGGGTACAGCTAGTTCATAAAATATTTTACCTAGTGAAATTTAGATCACGTGGGGGAACTTTAATCTTACTGCACTATGCCTCTATGATGCTTAAGGTGTATGCATTAACCTCACGATTAGATTACTATTCCTCTGTATTGGTCTCCCTGCTGTGAGGACTCGGTGTGCTGGAACGGCTGCTGCGCGTTGCTGTTCGCGGCCATAGGGGTCACTGTTGGATATGGTTCCGCCTTACACAGGAGATTTGTGTATTTATTTGTGTATTTGTGTATTTCTGTTGGCACCAATTTGGGGCGAGCTGCTCTCCGTTCAGCTGCTCATGGTGGACTTTTGGTCCCTTGGTCACGGACTTCTACTGCGCAGTATCGCTCTTTTTCCATTGCTGGTCCTGCACTTTAGAATGGCCTTCCACTTACTCTATGTTTATCACCAAAAGACTCTTCTAGTTAATTTTATTCTTCTCTTAAATCTGTGCTCTTTCGCCGGGGCTGGTTTGAGAGTGCCTCTGAGTCGTTATCTTGAAGAGGCGCTATACAAATTTATAAATAAATAAATATATCTGTTGGGTGTGGTGTCGTTGCGGTTGTGTCAATACTATAGGAAGGTCACATGATCAATATCTGTTTCAGAGAGAATTGGCTGAAACAAAAGCGAAGGAGGAAATGAAGATCAAGGAAAAAGAGCGCCTAGACAAGACCAAGAAAGAAGAGGAAGAACGAATGGCTCGAAAGAAGGTGACATAAACGACAAAAATCTTTATAGGCACAACATAACTTAACATGGCGTAACATAAATTTGACAACAAAACAACATAAAAGTAATATACAAAGTGACATGAAATTGGCAAATTGCCTAAAATAATGTTACATCACATAATATACAACATGTATATTATGTTGCATGAAATATGAAATTACACAACACAAATAGCAACGAGGGCATAATGCCACAAAATAATAGAAAACATAAACAAGTTAGGATTCATTGACTGTCTTCAGTTTCTATTTGCCAAGTATACTTTTCGTCACTGAGATGAATGTTATAGAGTTATTCTCTGTTGGTTGCAGAAGCTGGATCTGATAATGAAGCGAGTGAAGACGAAGGATGAGACGAAGTCGGATGCTTCTGCTGCTTCTGCTGCTGCTGCTGTTAGTGATCAGTCCCTGAATTTACCGGATGGTGGATTGGATGGAGGACGACCAGAATCCCCTGCGATGCCTACAAGTAGCTCAGCCTCTGAAGCGAGCAGATCCTCATCCGCTGCATCAGGAGAGATGATGATGATGGGGTCTGCTTCTGCTGCTGAGGAGGATGAAGCGACGCCATCCCCCACTCGAGATCACGCATCCTTCACGATTGGATCCAAAGACATCTCTGATGAAGACATAACTCATAAGGACACTGCTGATAAGGAAGTAGCTGATAAAAAAACAGTTGATAAGGAAAAGGCTGATGTGGAAATTGATGATAAGAACAGCGCAGAGACGAATAGCATTGATCAGAACAATATGAGAAAGAGCAACGCTGATAAGAACATTGCTGATAGAAATGCCGATGGTAAAGAAGGCAGCGCTGATGAGGACAGCGCTGCAAAGAAGTCTGTTGCTGAGGACAGCGCTGACGTCTCTTTGCAGCCGAAGTCATCTGCTGATCCATTCTTATCATCGACGACTGATGAGGACAGTAACAAAGATGGGCAAACAACAGTTGATAAGGATTCATTGTCTGAGATTGCACCTGTTAGTGATAAACAAGGGAGCCTGATCTCAGATACAGAGACATTGCTGCCACCTGCAGGCAACACTGATGACATAGGATCATCATCATCAGTGACACCAGCAGCAGCAGCAGCAGCAGCAGCGAAAGAAGGAGCGACTGATAAGAGTTGGTTCTCGTCCGTTTCGGAAGCCATCAACAACGCCATCTCAACAGCTCGTACATCCCTGGCAACAGTAACGAGTGATAAGACTAAGAAGAAAGCCACCTCTGTCTCCACTGGTGACCTAACCTTGACAACAGTAACCAATGACGACAAGACTTTTAAGAGGACCACCTCTGTCTCCACTGGTGACTTACCCTTGGCAGCAATGACCAGTGGAAACGACGCTAAGAGAGTGACCTCAATCTCCACGGGTGATTTGCCTTTTGCAACGGTTACCATTGACAACGCTGACAAGAAGGTTACCTCGATCTCCACGGGTGACTTGTCAACCGTAACGAATGACGACGCTGATAAGAATGTCACCTCAGCCTCCACGGGTGACTTGTCAACCGTAACCAGTGACAAGGGTGATAAGAGGGTAACGTTGGTCTCCACTGGTGACTTAACCTTAGCAACAGTTACCAATGATAACAAGTTCTCTTCTTCACTATCAGCAAGCGAGCTCTTCGATCAAAAGTCTGGGTCAGACCAAGGTCAAGGAAAGATCAAAGAAACGCGAAATCTATTAATAGATTTGGGCGAATCAGTCGAGGAGCAGAAAGTCGAAACGCAGAGTCACGGCGACGTCACGAAAGCGTCATCTCAACGTCAGCCAGTCGTCATGAATCAGTCATCTTTTGATGACGAATCCGATGCCTCGAGTCCTTCGGATGTCTTGACGCCAGAAGGTGTCACGATTCCAAGTTACTTCAAGTCTACGTCATCGGCGTCATCTGGCGTCATGTCATCAGAGGCCAAATTTTCGGAGGAAGAATTTCTTCCAAAGACCAGTCTGCTAGAGTCCAACACTGCTGAGACCAGTTGGACAAAGGCCAACACTTTTGAAGACAATTGGTCTAAAGTTAGTTCTTCTGAGACCAGTTTCCCAGAGGTTAATTTTTCAGATGCCTGGCCGTCAGATGTGACAACGTCCGAGATCATGACTGGGAAAATCACGTCAACGATGACGTCATCTGTTGCGGATGCCTCACATACAGATTTTCTTTCCTGGAACGTTACCTCACCAAACGTCACTGTGACGTCTACATCTCAGCCTAAGCCAACCGGCTTTGCACTTTCAGATGCATTGGTGACGTCTAGCGTGCCTTTCAATGGCGTCATTGATGACCTAAAGAAAGATGATATCAAGATATCATCAGATGAAGAATCTTCCTTTTCGCCTTCTCTAGGAAACTAGACAAAAATTTTGCAGGTAGTGGAGTTTGAAGATTCTTGCGAATCTGAAGTACGTTGTACATACAGTTGTCTGGTCATGTGAAAGTTCTACGTGACAGTTAGACATCACTTCGATTTGTCTCCAATGAAATACAACTGAGGTTCTGAGTGGACTTTTCCAAATGAGACCTGCATCAGATGATGGTAATGTCTTCTGCTTTTGCTAAAGATAACGTTAGAGAAGTAGGCCTACTCTCTACAAACTGTTCCCTCAACAGGTTTTCTCTTTCTCGACAATTTTATCCTCTCGACAAAAGCGTTCAACTATCGGTTATATCAAAGTGGCTCGTCTACGCAGACCCTGCTTAGCCTGCTTATAAAAATTCGCAGTTTCCAAGTTGCCAACTTTACTTACTTTCGACAGTCTTGAAATGTAGTTCCATGAAATTTCTTCAGCCTATGTTTCAGCTTTCGAGTCGAGAATTTGTTTCGAAAATACTCCAAGAAGAAGTATGAGGAGTTTCCAGAAGGAAGAAATTTTCGAACACTTTTAAAATAGCAAAACGAACCATGCACAGATGAATTGATTCGTGTATAGTTGAGGGTTGCCTAAGTTTTACTTGCAAGTGTACATAAATATCTCGGACAAACTGATTAGCTGTTTAATCTGTTTTTGTGTTTAATTTAACAAAAGAAGCTTAGCAAGTTAGCAGTTTAGTTTATTACTAAACACTATTAATTGGAACTGGAGTTTGCAAATGTTCACATTCAAGACAACATTATTGTAATAATCACATTCGTGCAGTTTTATAAATATTTCTATTCCAAAATATCAGTGTGCAACAATTGTTGTATATGGTTGAGTTATTTCCAAGTTCTTTATAGATTTGATGCAAAATAATAGTGCAGTATAAGTTATGTAGTGCTTGCACAATTTATATGCAGCGACTTTGTTTAGCCCGAGAACTGGAAAGTAAATTATCGGAGGCCAAATGCAAATGTGATTACTCAGTTTCATTCCATCGCCTCCTTAAAACTACTCTTTTTGACCGGGTCTGGGTCGGGAGCGCCTCTGAGTATAGAGACCTTGAAGGGGTGATTATACAAATTATTTTGATTGATCGTGCGCCCAATTGTCCATGCGCCCAATTCATTCTCACCCAATTGATTTTCGCCTAAATGACTTTCGCCTAAATTAGACTTATAGGATACCAAGTAAGTGAACCATTTTCAATTGCTTATATAGGCCTACATGTAGGATTCTGTATGAGCTTAAAGGGCCAACAATTAGGCTTAGACAGTGATAAAGACTCTGGGCAGAGCGATATAATATATGGCCTACATTGGCCTAATATTATTAGGCCAATGTAGGCCATTATCTTAATTTGGAGAGAAGACCGATGCATTCATTCAATCTGACCCATTTATATGGCGCCTCTTCAAGAAACCTACTCGGAGGGGCTTTCATCTTGTCGGACATGTAGACGTGCATTGGGAGAGAAGTGAGGTTGTATCTCTTTCATTGCTAGATAACACATTGTAGACAGAAGCGAAATACATAATATGTGTCCTTTCCATCTTCATACATAGCGGGCCTAATATAATAGAGGCCTACCCCATAGACCAGTGGTTCTTAACCGGTGTTCTACCGAACCCAGAGGTTCGGTGAGCCACCGCCAGAGGTTCGGCAGAGGTCCTCTGAAATATATACATGTTCAGGGTCAGTGAGTAATAAGTAAAAGATCACTTGCTATTTTATTCGTATAGTTCGACTTTCATTTAATTCAGTACAGTTAGTTAACTGTTAGTAATTCATTGTATTGAATGTGTTCATATTGTATCACATTCTCATACAAACTTTTATCTCTTTTTGTGTACGTTACTCAAAAGCTTATTGCTCAAAATTGAGGGGTTCGGTCAGAGGTCATGGATTCTTCATAGGGTTCGGCACCCTTGAAAAGGTTAAGAACCACTGTTATAGTGTGAGTAGTAGTATATAGGCCTATTGTGGTAAATGGAAAAACACCTTGCATGCCAAGCTATTCAGAATCACACACGAAAGATAATTATTATCAGAAGTTCGATTAGGCTAACTTGTTCAAATCGCTTGAGATGTAGAGTTAGCAGCGCTGGAGGATTGTAGATGAGTGTTCGCTTTTTGGCTGAGGTCATCTGGTAATCTATTGCCCCTGTAAATAGATAAATAGATCATGAAGTGACAAATATGAACTTGCTGGACTGCAAAAACTATTTTTATCAAGAACAAATGAAAATCACGAATTTAAAGACTGAACCAACTGCCATAGGATGAAGCATGGTAATTATAATCTTCTATAGATATAGGGCTAACTCCGAATGAAACAGAGGTCAACCTGCACGATGTTCAAGTAGAAAATATTAATCTATTCAGTTGTTATAGTAACAAATTGCTATGCAAATAAATGTGTTTTGCACAAAAGCTAGTTCTGAAACAATTAAACAGTAGGTCTATAGACCTTGCATATTTTCCAGCTCTAAAAATGAGTACCAGTATATCTGTTGTGTTTTTTGCCTCGTATCAGTTGGAATATAAGAACGCCCGCGGCCAACCCAACTTCTGGCTTGGCCCTACCAGAAGTGTTCCAGCACTTAGGCCATTAGTGTAAGGCGAACCTGCTGTGAAGCCGAACTGCGAGTAATGCTAGGCTGCTAGCAGGTCGTATTTCGTATAACTTGTACTTGTAAACACAGTGCGGTTTGTCATTGTGGTTTAATAAACGAAAATATTACTATTATTATCAAATATCTGTCTATCAAATATCTGTCTATCAAATATGAACAGTCAATACAAAGTGTCTCCAATCCATTCTTAAAACAATTTGTGTATGAGCAATGTAGCCATCTATCTATCTATCAGGCACTTAACAGACAAAGCGCCGCTAACAGAGATTGTTCAGATTTTTTAAGGAAATGGGCTTTCAGGAATTAGCCTAAAGGCATGCGAGAAAAGCATAACCAACAGAGATGCAATCACTCATGTGTGGAAATGAGGGTAGACAACGAAGTGGATATCCAGATTTCTTAAAGGACAATGAGATCACATATTCGAAAGGCCGCAAGGTCTTTAAAAGCAATAAAAATGTTGATGCAAAGTAAGAAATATTATAATAGGATTGGATATTTAGGGAATATAATGTGTAGCAGAGTAGGCATAATAAAGCGAATATTATAATTATTATGTATAGCGTTTATAACGGAAGAATAGACTGAGAGACGACAAATGACGATGACAGAGTATGAAGGAATCAGAGGAATGGAATTGAAGAGTGAGAGTGTACTGTAATAGATTATGGCGGTGGTCTGTAGTGAGAGGAAGTGGCGACAGAAAAGCTGTAAATATCCGATTGAACTTAGATGTACATAGGCCTAGGCATACGAACAGAAAAGGCAAAAGAAAGCTTCGTAAATATAGATTAAAATGTCAAGTAGGAAGTAGGCTAAATGCGTGAGCAATTATCAAGCAGAGAATACAAATTAGTCTGAAGCATTTTTGGAACAGTTTTACCTATTTTGTATAAACTCGAAACGATTTGACCTGAGCTGAATCTCTTGTACCAAGTTGCGATCTTGTCAACTTGTTTTCAATAAACGAATTTGAAAGAATGAATGAATCTCGAGTAGTAAAAGGATTGAAAATGGTGAGGTAGGCCTACCAGTGGCAGAATTTTGTAGGCTAATATCAACATGTATTATTTGCTTATATGCTAATTCGATCTCGCTAACGCTCTCGCTCAAGGTCTCGCGGCCGTAACGCTCTCGGTAAACTTGAGCAGATTTCGCCTGCACCCACGCGTTCCAGTAAGTAAGTAAGTATAGTTTTATTTTTGAAATTCGCCTTCAGCCTCTGATCGGACTACGGACGCTTGGTTTTGTTAGTCTTATTTTCCAACCAAAACTTCGAACGCCATATTATCGGAAGCGAACAAAATCAGCCATTTGCACAAAGAATAGGGTACATTGCATGGGATAGGGTAAGTATCTTTTTTATATTGTGATATTGATCGCGTTTCGACTAAGTAAGTAAGTACATTCTTTGAAATTGTGGTCCTTGATTAGTGAGTTATAAAGTAACTGCAAGTATACCTTGATCTACGCGTTTTGCATGGCATGCCATGCACAGATATTCATCAGCGATGTGTTCCGTCCTCGTAAATGCGGCCAGACAGTCGAGAATCGAACGTCCCTCGAGATCAGCTGATCTAAAATTCTTCATTTTCTCCTTTGGCTTTTTCTTCCTTTTATTCTTCTTCTTCTTATTCTTCTCGGCTGGTTGCTGCAAATCTGCTTTCTTCTGATGAATGCTTTTGTCCTGCATCGTCTCTTCTCTCTCCTCTACGGCGAGTGGAGTCATCAAAGACTCCGCTGCTCTCAGATAAGCCTCATGCACTCCAGCCTCCTAGAAACATTGACGTTGTCACCAGAGAATATTTATTTAGGTCTTAGCAACAGCCAACAGGTTGAAGTTCATAATAGAGCTATATGTATAATACGTTATATTAGCCAGCAAAAGTCACGAATCTAAATAGTACAATTATATATATATAATTTATATAGGTTTTGATTATTAATCATTTATTTATTCATATATTTCTGTATAACATTGTGCTCTTCAAGTTCACTACAATACTACTCAGAGGTGGTCCCGACTACAGCCTGGATGTGTGTCGGCATTAACACGCCGAAGCATCTCAAGTAGCTGTGAGTGAAAGATTTGCTCAAGGTCCCAACCCAATGGCTCGGCGCTGAATCGAACCCGCGATGCTTCAGCCGCAAGACTTCGACCGCCCCACACAGCATAAATTTCGCAGTTAAGCCTATAACAAGGAGTTCAGAATGTAAGACTTGTGATTATGATGACATGTGTGGATAGAAACCTATATACAATTCCGTGTAGTGTGTACTGTAGGCTGCTGTGTTATATTATTTATTTTGTCAATTTAAATGGAATCTCTTCTGAGCAAAGACCTCAGAAGCATTTATTTGTCAAATTGAAACAACTGCCATAAAATAGTTGCACTAACTTCATTTTCTTCTTCAGTGACGATTGATTCCTACAGTGATTAGAAAAGCAGTAGAGTCATAGACATATTGAATCTAGGTTCTAAAGACAGCTCACATGTAATCCCACAGCAAACTGCATTGACATAAAATTTAGAATAAATAGGCCTAGATGTTATCTAGCATAAAGCATTGTTATCTATGCATGCAGAAAATATCTAGAAACACTGGGAATTTGAAAATGATTTCAAACTTTTAATCAAATTAAAATATATAACAGCTTTAAGATACAACCCACTACTTAGGATATAGAATCTATTATAATTAAACGCTACAAAGCTACTATTTTTCGCTGGTTTTAAAGAATTTTGATAACCAGCAGCTCTTCACCTGGCTACTTATAATGAAGTACTGCATCTCAGCTTCTCATTTCTGTAAGAGTATGACCTTACGTGCATTAAATAATGTTACTACTAATAATAACAATAGTATGCCTATATAGTAGTTTGTTAAAGATTAATGATGACAGTTTACCGAATCGTTTTCGATATCTCCTTCGCAAGCAATGGGAAGCGATATGTCGAGCATTGGCTCACACACATGATACGGCTGCAAAGCATAGTTACATGTAGGTTCAAAACGAGAAGTGTCGAGTTTACGAGAAAATGGATTATTTCCATGTAAAACCACACCATAGATTTGACTCTTAACTTTGCTAATTTCACAAGATCATATCTGGCTATGCACAGTCACAATATTTCTAAATCATTCAGCACAATTCACCTCAGCCTTTTCATTATCAATAACATTTTGTCATGGAAACTAGCTTGGTCTATGAGCCTATAGGAGCCTACATAATTATAATATTATAGGTTGACTATAAATCATTACTCTATACATCTGTCTTTGGTTTGAGAACAAAATATTGTTGCTCAATACACCATGGCTCTTCCAGTCACCCTGTTAAAATTAAATGGATAATGAAAGAACTTGTCAAAGTAAATCTTGCAGAGAGAGAGAAAGACTAACTGAAGAATGCTTATAGCCTACTCTATGCGGGGCTGTAGCCAACATGAGTTTTCTATTACGTCGGCACACAGCCTCAACTTGTCCGCTTACTAGACTTATATAACCCGTCAAAAATGACGTGATTTATTCATTTTCATCATGAATTAGTTACTTGTGCATAAGCGAATAAGTGGAATAACTGATAATTTCATAAGCGCCCGTAAAATATGCAAAATGTGACCATAGAGAATCTGGCGAATAAATTAATATTAGTCGGAGCTATTTATAGAGCGTTTCCCAGACCTTGTTACGATGGGAATTATTCTACAATATAATACCGGATCTTACGATGATGCGGTGTATGCGGTGTATGCGATGTATGCGGTGTATGCGCTGTATGCGGTGATGTCCACACTAACGCTCTGTAATTTAAGTTGAAAAATTTCTCATACAGCTGCTACG
>JAQFXW010002252.1:0-13358 GCA_034693945.1 Dendrobaena attemsi
CTGTAGTCGGGACCGCTTCTGAGTAGTAGGAGACTTGAAGGGGCGGTATGGAAATGTGTGAATAAATAAAATAAAAAAAACAAAACAAAATTGCAGCGTAATTGAGTGAAGCGGTACCTGATTAGTGGTTGGATGACTTCGTGTGACGACTGTTCGTCCCTCTTGTGTATGAAGACGGAGAGTCGACCGTCCTGTATGTCCGGATCCGGGAGCGGATGCTTTCCGCTGGATGAACGCGACCCGACGGCACGGTCCATCGACTCACGGTGGCTGGATATGGTCGACTGGCTACCTGCTCAGCACAACAACCGTCATCATCATCATCATCAACGCCTTCATCTGCTTTCTCTACATCCGCTAACCATCATGTAGCAGCCACACAGAGAGAGAAAACAGAAATAAAGTATTGTATTATTGTATTTATATAGCGCCTCTCATCGCATGAACTATTCAGAGGCGCTCCCTCCTACAGCACCGATGCCAAGTTGAAGTTAACATGCCGAAGCGCCTCATTTACTATGCTACCTGGCGAAAGAAGAAGGTTGAGTCATAGATCTTATATGCTACGTACCAGTGTCTGTTGCGTTATACTAAGCCCCTCTGCTCCCACAGAGCAATTGCGAGCGGAGGACTATGATAACAGTGTACTCATCTTGCTAAAAGAAAAAGAACAGGCGGGAACTAAATTTCCACCATGGGGCATTTGAACCTTGACCTCTCTCGACTTATAACCCGAAATGAAAACCAATCGGAAAAGCTGAACGACCAAACCTGGAACGAGAAAGTCGCCGAGCTTTGCAAGTAGAAGCGAGACGATTCGGACGGACTTGCTGACGTCGTGAGAGGTCATGACGAGATCCTGACCCCAGGCGGGTAGCTCCACCTTCTCGCACTCATCGGCGCTCATCAGCGGCAGCGACACACGACACAACTGGAGAATTATCAGCACGAGCTTCGGAGAAGGCCTTCGAAACGGAAACAACAACGCAAGACAAAGGATTAGTTTGGATGACTGGAGAAACATCAAAGAAATATCAAAATTTTTTATTGATCCACTGAAACAAAAAACAGTTGAGCCACGAAAAGGTTTGAAACAAAGACTTACCCAAAAGGGACAAAGCGGTCCCGTTAAGTTAGGGCCACCTATCAAACAAAATGAATTTCAAGATGGCACAGCAAACAAAACATGATATTGAAGCGCTATAGACTCGTGCTTTTGCTATATTTGGCCCTCCTTCTGCAATGGTCTTCCTCCTGCACTTCGTTCCACTCTGCTCTCTCCTGCCTCTCTTCCTACTGCTGTTCGCACCTTGAAGTCTCATCTTTTTCCTCAGAGTCCTCGAGCCGGAAGCGCTTCTGAGTAGACTCGTTCTGTAAGATGCGCTATATAAAAGTTCAGATACAATACGATACGTTTTGATTTGATTGAAAGGCTGTGTCAAACTTTGGTGGAATGGAGAAACTAGTCTGCTTCATCAGGGCATGTCGATAAATGCTTCTATATTTAAAGCACCCTACATAAATTTAGAAATGAATTCCTGTTAGAGTGAATTTTGTGTTTCCTGCTTTTCTTTTTTATTATCTGCATACTTGCGTACTTCTTGTTTATTGTGCGCATTCTCAGATTTAAAATTTATTCAATGGTCATGCTTATTAAGTATTTTCAGATGCTGAAGCCATGAATTCACAGATGTACCAGGATTGGTTGATGCAACGGGACAACAATCTGAATGAGGAGATCAAATGCCTCGAAATTCAGGTTGCTCAGCGTCGAAAGACGAAGAAGTCGCTCATGGCCAAACAGAGAACTGTAGGAATGATGTCACTTGCTCAATATTTGTTTCATTTGGCTATAATTTTACTTGTTTCTATGTATGGTGACATTGCTTGCTCAGGTCTGGTTTTCACTCTATCCTTGTTTTGGATCTTGTTTATTTTACTCTACTTGTTCTCTTTGTTCTTCGTTTACATTAGTCTGTTGCTCAGATCTTGTTTTTATCTGGTTCTTGTGTTTGATCTTGTCTTTTTGTCTTTGTTTTCTTTTAGATCTTGTCGTGTACTTTGTCCTTGTTTTACGTGGTTTCAGTTTTATTCGGCTCTTGTTTTAAACAGTTTCTGTTAATTCCATTCATATTGTACTTCTTGTTTATTTTATTTCTGTTCACTCCTGAGGTTCTTATATGCGACCATTTAAAAAAAATTGGTCGCTTGTCACAGAATTCGATTAGGTAGGAAATGGTGTGCAAAACTTGAAAGTAGTCGTAATTGACATTTTCTGTTTTGAGATGGAATATAGAATTTGAATCACAATTTTGTAATCTTTGTTGAGACATTACACAAAGTTATGATTCTAGTTTCCGTGCGTGCTTGGTCTCGTTTTAAAGAAAGAAATCCCCTCTTTCTGTTCTATTAATGAAATATGACCTTCTGTTATTCATTGCGCACAAAGATTGGCCCGAAATGGGGCACCTAAAGTTCAAAGTTGTCTCTGTCTTGAAGGTTGATCACGCAACAAAATCTTCCGCTGTTGGTTTGAAACGGTCGGCTGTGATTGGCCAAGCATAGCGGTGGCTTCATGTGATAATAATAGATTGCTGATTGACTGATGCCTAATTTACAAAATTATTTTGATGACTAAGGAAAATTAGAAATAAATACATAATATTTCAAAGATATCATAAGACATTCCAAAAAGTTCAGGATAATTCATAAGAAATGAAAATCAGTTGAAAATCGATAGCCACATAAGCCATATTCAGTTCGGCAGGTCACACGCACATGTACGATTGTACCTGTCTGCCGAAAATAATCGAAATGTAGCCAGTAATCGGGCTGGAATATACATTTGATTTATTTTTCTATTATTTAGATTTTACTTTTCTTTAGTATTAATATAATTATATTTAATTCTGTAGCAGATGCAGCATTGCAGCTCTTAAACTTCTCTATGTATTTAAAACTTCTCTCTCAAAAATTAAAGTATTTTATTTTGTTTAAGTGATCTTGCTGAACCTGAATAATTTGGCCTATTATTTATAACTTTTTCCTACGTGAGATATAAACACAGAATTTGACAGGTACCTTTATAATTTAGTATAGCTACAGCGATCCCAAATTTTAGAACAATCAGTGTAAAAATAATGATGTTGCTAAGGAGAATATGTATTATATAATTAAAATGGGACAATAGTGAATACTTTAATCACAGATTTCTCAGTTTGCAGTTTATGTAGGTTGTCAGGTTTAAAACTCTGTAACTTCGCTTGTATGTGAGGTATAAAAAGCAGAAAATGGTTTTGGAAAGGTAAATGAAGCATTCACATGATGGTGTAAAATACCCAAAAAAATTATTTTGAACTTGTGATTGGTTTTGTGGTGATGGGTCACATTTTATCCTCCATTCTCATTTCTTGCTGCACATACTTGGTTCTTGCTTTCATTGATTCCTGATTTTCTCAGCTCTTGTTTTACTCATTTCTTGTCTCACTGAGATTTTGTTTTATTTAATCTTAATGTACTCTGTTTCGTTTTGTTCATGTGGTTCTTGTTTTGCATAGTCCTTTTAAGCTCTTTATTAAGTTTTTAGTTATTTAATATTTATGTTGTGCTTTCTTTTTCTCGTCTTGCTCTACATATTTGGTTCTTGTTTTCATCGATTCCTTCATTTCTTAGTTCTAACTGTCATTTTCCAGCGGTCTTCTACTCAAAATATATTTCTAGATATTGATAGACATACACCTTTTCTTCAGATGTCTTTTTATATTTCTGTTAGATAGCTATGTTTCAATGGCTTTCGGGCTTTGAAAGGGACCTGTATGAGTATTTAGCTAACTGGGCCCAGTTAGCTACATTGGAAGCACGCAGGCCATGTGTTTGCACGGATCGAGTTCGAGCCTGATATCTGCCAACACTCAGAGATTTAACATCTCGGGCTAGTACATAAGACGTGTGTGGAGCAGTGGGACAGTTGTCGCCTTGCGTCCGAAGGGTCGCAGGTTCGAGTCAGACCCAAGCCATCGGGTAGGGATCTTGAGCATGTCCTTCACCTACAGTTGCTCGTGGTGCTTCTGCGTTAAAACTCCGATACTTCTTCGGGCTGTAGTCAGGATCGCCTCTGAGTTGTAGTAGGCGGTATATAAATGCATAAATAAATAAATACATAAAATTTAGATATGATAGAACATATATGATGTTATCTGTCAGGCACAGAAATCAGGTCGTGAACTGTCAGAGGAAGACATTCGACGTCTTTCGGAGACAGGTGATGAGCAAACTCGCCTCCAGCAGCAGCTCTATCAGTGTCGAAAAGATGCTCGTTCTCATCAGTCCAAAGTCCAAGAGTTCAGACTTAAAGCAGCGGTACAGCTTTAAATATATATGATATAACTAATGACCTTGCATTTCTCCTCTGTGTCTGAGATTACCTTGATGCGTTGTGTGAAGTTGGAAATTTGTTGTCAAGCCAATAAGCTAATATGCTGAGTTTTCATGGATCACAGAGTTAATTAATTGTATTAATTATTGGTTTCTATTTATTGCATGGATCTGTTGCTCATTGTTTTGTAAGTCAGAATTATCCACGGCACAAAGAGAGCAATAACACCTAGCATTGTTGTCACTGGCGTAGCAATAGGGGGCAAAGGCGCGAACTGCCCCGGGCGGCACTTCAGTAGGGGCAGCAAAATGGGGGTTGGAGAGACAGAAAAATAGAGAGGATTGATGATTAAAAAAGGTCACAAGTGTAAATATTGACGGGAAATACAAAAGGCGGCAGAACTCAATAGGGCCAGCAAATAATGTCGGCAAATTGGCAGGGTAGTTGGAAAATTTCTGGTCGAATGACTAAAAAGGTTGTCAGTAAATTTTGTATGGTAATAAGAACAATTTTCAGGCGAATGACTAAAGAGAGTCATCAGAAATATTTTGCACAGGCGGAATTTTCGGTCGTCGCCCCGGGCGGCATTTCGACTCACTACGCCACTGCTTGTTGTGTCTACTCAGCATGCTCAAACACAAGAGTCACCCAGAAAGTGATAACAGCTTTTTTAGTAGCATGATAGAGTTTCATTTCTTTTTTAGTTGCTTTATATATTTGCAAGTTTTTCTCCAATGATTAAACATCCCAGAGCGAATCCACTTTAAAGTCCTATCACTAGTCGAAAATTCACTGCTTCATTCCCAGCCCAAGTATCTCTGCCAATCCATTCCAGTCTCATTTTGTCTTTCCAGTAACTATTCACCTAACTTCCTGAGATGGACATGAAGGAAAGATTATTTTTTATTATTTTTATCTTTGCTGTAACTTGATTTATGGTTCTTTTCTAGGGACAAGGAATTCCTGATGGTCAGCAGCACCCCATTGTTGAGGGCAATCAAGAAAGGTCATTGGATCATATGCAACAGTTTGCCTGTAAGTCTAGTGAAGTCTTGGTCTAGTATTATGGATTGATTTGTGCTGTGTATTATATTCACCTGCTACAGTATTTATCTAGGAAGAGTGTTTCGATGATAGTCCAGAAATCTTTTTTTCAATCTCAATTTTGTTTTGTTATTTGTTCAAACCGGATTGATCTTGGTATAAAAAAACAATGTTATGAATCGTACTTTGAATCCAGCATGTTTGATCTTTTAGGCAGCAACCAAAGTGAACAAGGTTTTCCAAATGAAGTTCCAACTTTAGGAAAGCACATGACATCTCCAGTTGAGATGCTGCACCAACCGCTGAATTTGAACGCATTGCCAAGACCTCCAGGTTCAGTGCCTATGTTTCCTCTGCCCCCAGAGCAGCCATGCCACCAGTATCGAGTTCAAAGCCGATTCTGCCTTCCAGAAAGTCCTAAAGAAATGCGGTTTCTTCCAGGTCAGGTCCCTGACCCATCATTTCGACCATGGCTCAAAGGAGAGACTGGCTTAAGGTTTCCTTGCCCTTCTGGTTCCGGAATGATGCCACCAGATCCTGCAGGTGTTGCAATGCAAAATCCAGTAAATTCCAGACAGAATGCCATAGGGTTTGCATTGCTCAATAGCAACTTTGACAGACCCAGTGCTAAAGATTCGGAACGGGCAAACAACAACTGCGGTGCTTACACAAGAAATGATGATGGCAAGGACAGAACTAGTCAACAGTCGCATTTCACTGCAGACGCTTCACAAAGAAGTATGTGAATGTCTGCGTCTTCATTAATAGTTCATATGTTCCTTTTTTGTTCATTTGTTAATTTTACTTTAATATTTTTATTACAGTAATATTGTTGGTTGATCTATGTGAATAATATTTATTAATTCATATCAGTGGTGGCATAAAGTCTTTGTCTTTCATTTATGTCAATAAGACAAAGGAAGTCTATCCAGAAGTTCTTTTAATTGCTGACAGGGCTTTCAATGGAAACAGAAAATCTACAGGTTGTCTTAGCACTTGGTAACATGTTTTCAGGATTTCTTTAAGAGGAAACAAAGAAGTCTTTCAGAAAGTTGTTCTGTGGGAAGCCCAGGTCATGTAGAAGACTAAAGTCTGTTAACCCCTTTAACGGGGAATACATTTTTTTATACCCTTCTTACAGCGGGTATTTAATTTTAAGTATTATGCAATGTATTGCATATGACTATAAGAAGACTGATAACTGTACTAATCCATAAGTTGCTATTTTTCTCTGCTAAACATAAGTCAATATATCAGTTTAGTAAAAAGAAGGTGCCAAAATGCTCCTGGTAAATTTATGTAGCACCATTTTAGCATATTTTCCATGCATTAGGCTATAACTTATATGTTCTAATGCATGGTGTTTGGCAGAGTTATAAGTAATCTGCAGTCTTTCTTTGGCATAAGAAACATAAAATAGGCATGTAATGGTTTAGTAGAAATAGGCCCCTCGCTGTTCCCTAAGGTATTTATATAGAACTAGTTTAACATATTTTACCTATTTGCTATGTATTAGGCGATAGGGTCTAATTCATAAATGGTGTTTGGCAGAGTTATAAGTGTAGGCGTAATAATTGAGCAATACTTCTTTGATATGAGAAACATAAAAATAGTCATATAAATGTTTAGTAGAACTAGGCCCCTCACTGTTCCTAAGATATTTATATAGCACCAGGTTAGCATAGTTTTCATCCCACGACAACGCAAACGGAAAGCTGCTGTTTTGTATGATTTTCAGGCTACCATTCTATGACATAACAATTCTACTAGAACCTAGTTTGATATCACTGTTATTATCTACGTTGGACAAATTATCGTAGATCTCAAACAATAAACGCCCGTGATGGCCGATCTCGATGTTAGACAAGCCACACTTTTGATCACGGCAGCGTCCAACGATATTAACTATACGACTTTATAATTATCTTTTAGTGGTACTCTTTTATCATAGTGGCCTAATTTATAGTAAAGAAAGCCGTTATTATAATTGTAAAACATAATTATATTTTGGTATATCCCTCATGACGATTTTATTCAAGATACAGGATCAATAATAGACGCATACCGCGTCGGCGAGTAACTCGGCATTCCCGATGCACGGTTGTTAGTGGAGGACGAGTTAACTCGCGGTTCCCGCTAAAGGGGTTAATGGTGAATATAAAAAGCCATTCGAAATAAACCCGAGTAACCACTATACACTAAAATAAACGAGCATTGCTAACTTGTGTTTGTTCTTCTGTCTGTCTTTCTGCTCTTGTCTCAACGTCTGTTTGTGTATTTGTGTCAGTCTCTGTCTGTATACTTGTTCATCTCTGTATCTTTCTGTGCCTTCTGCCTCTTTGACCTCTTTAAACTTACCTGTCAATGTCTAATATTGTCTATATGCAATAAAAATATTTCCATCGGCGTGAAAATCTAGAAAATATTAATCTGTCATGAGTGTGCCTCACTCCATGTGCCAGTGCCTCTCTCCTTAGACTTCCGAGTTTCCTCGAGACCAGCTGGTCCCAGTGAGCTGCCTCCTTCTGACGGTAGAAGTGATGGAGGGCACGCAGTTGAGTGATCCATAGAAGTCGATCGTTGAGCTCCTTGGTCTAGTGGTAGCGTTGTTCCAGATATGTCTAGTTCAACGATGAAGGCGGTGACAGTCAGCGTCGAACCAGACCACCAGAGGACGAATACGTGTCCAGGCTTTGCGCCGAGGAAGCATTTTGTCACAGAAGAGAACGAAGACTTGAACAGTCTTAAAGATATCCTGTGTAGAACTTAGTAAAGAGAGATGATGCGGTGCAGAAAGCATGTGAGTAGAGCGATATTCATCCTGGAATTATGCGAATGGAGTGGGCCGGTTGAAGATGGATGGATGGTAGAATGAAGCTGATCTGAAATCATTGGAGGAGTTGAGGTCCTCAACCTGATGATCATCAGCTGTGATGATGAGGTCAAGGTGGCCACCCAACTTGTGAGTGGGCTGGCTGACGTGTTGACGAAGGCCGAACTGAGTCAGAATATCCAGGAAGCGGATAGTGAGTACCTAGAATGAACAGTTGACTATTGTCGCAGAAGAGATCGAGTTTTCGAGACAAGAGTTTATAGGATTGAGGTGAGTTCCTTGAAGAACAGAGCTGGAGGAGTGAAGGATCTCGGTCTGTAGATGGTGAGGAGAGTTTAGATCGAGGTAATGGAGGTGTCCAAGAGCACTAGCGAGACACGTAGAGATGAGTGGAAGAATACGACGGTACCAATGGTCAGACCATCGTAGTCTTCATTGGTAGGACGAGGGTAGTCGCGCAAGGAGTAAGCCATTGGGGGTGTTGCTTATAAAATAGAGGCATAATCCAAGGCGTGATGCCAGCTTTCCGTAACAGCGAAGATGTTCAGCTGGTTCTGAAGAAGAGTTTGTTAAACGTAAGTGTTAGAGAATGTGCATTCCATGATGCGATCTGAAGACCTGATGAATGGAGGATGATGAAGTTGGAGGATGAGATGGGTCGATCTCCGGCATCGGTGATGGAGTGGACAGGTTTCTCAACATTTCTAAGTTGGGACAAACTTACAGATATCTTGGCAGTCTCAACACCCACTGTGTAAAATAAACACACCGTTTCCTATTTATGCTAATGCTACTCTTCACTTTTCAATGCCCAGTTCAAGTATAATTATAGTCAGTTTTTCAGAAACTTTGGCAACCCACTAGCCCGAGCTTCGCGACCCAAAAGTCAGTCGCGACCCACAGTTTGGGAAGTGCTAGAGTAGGAGATGGTGATGGCTGAGTGAAGAGTTGAGAGACTTTCGGTGCAAATATTGGAAGAAGCGAACGAGGAGGTGTTGAAAGGCGGCGAGATTTTAAGACTAGGCAGGATTTTTCGGAGAGGGCGAGGAAGTCGAGAGTTGATTGGCCAAAGATTGTGAAGCTGCTGCGAAGCGCAGACATTGTGTGTACAAATATCTCTCGGTGTAGAGATGGCAATGGAGAAACGCCCGGTGGCTGTGATGCCTGGTGAAGACGATGATACAGAGGAGGGTGGAGACGTACACATTCCTGCTGGCATCAGCATAGGTGTCGCTAATGATGCAGGTCCAGGCGCTGACCCAGACATCATTAGTCCACAGTAAGGTAGGCGCACTGGCCTGTTGAAGGAGTTCGGTGTACACAATGGAAAACGCAAGATGTCGCATTTAAATCGGTTAAACATGACTATTAGCAGTTTAAATTAACTTATATAATATTCTATTATACTCATATTGACAAACGAAGTATGATTGCAGACAGGTTATACGAAATACAGCCCGCATAGCACGACACACAGGTCGACTTAACAGCAGGTTAGCCTTTTACTAATGGCCTTATACTAATGGCCTAAGTGCTGGAACACTCCTGGTACGGCCAACCTGGAAGTGGACAATCTTATTTTCCAACTGACATAAGACAAACCACACAACAGAGAAGCGCTATTAGCAGCTAACAGAAACTTAAAATAAATTACTGCTCTATGTGGGGATTGAACCTGCGCCGCCAGATCAGCGCTTAGCTTATCGACCAACCGCTCTCTCCACTAAGCTACGGACCCACCCCAAAACAGAAGAAACAGAAAGTTAATGCAATTTCAGATGGTTACTAGTAAGTCTGATCCAGCAGTTCTAACCCGGAAGAGTTGTCTGAATTTAGAAGATGCCAAGATAAGCTATACTAAGGAAAACGGAGCCTGCACACCAGCGTGTATACACGACGAGCACTAAACACTACATCGTTAGTAAGGCGTTGTAAAATAAATGTTATATCTCTCTCGAGCCTCTAAGTAGAGATCTTGAAGGAATGCTATATAAATATTTTGCTGATTGATTAATTGAAACCATTTCCTTGTCTCCTCTTGACTTGATTGTGCTAATTCGGTTTTCGTTGGTCTCTTATTCAAAACTTCTCATCTTCTGTATTGTGTCCCACACATTTCTATTTGTCCCGCTACGTGTTACTAACTTCTCAGTCCTACTTGATCAGCTTCCTGTTGAATTCAAAATAAGATTCAAATTGGCACCAATACACTTATCTACCTTTAATTGCTTCTAACTTTTTGACCCTTTCTATGATAAGAATCAATGTTGGTTGTTTTTCTTTAGTATTGATGTTTTTTTTATCTTCAGTTAAGACAGTTGTTGAATTGGACTCAGAAGAAGATATTCATTCAGATTCTTCTCGCTTAAACAGCCGCAGTCTTCCACCTCTTGTAGAAAATGATGCTATAAGGCAGAAGAAGAAGCACAACATGGAGTTGCCTCTAAGGTCACCTACAGTCTCAGAAGCCTCTCAGAGGCAGAAGAAATCAAAGGTATTTTGAAAAAGATATCCTAGCACATTTGCAAAACTTTTCGGGA
This sequence comes from Dendrobaena attemsi, assembly GCA_034693945.1. NCBI lineage: Eukaryota > Metazoa > Annelida > Clitellata > Crassiclitellata > Lumbricidae > Dendrobaena > Dendrobaena attemsi. Next base: position 10,793 of record JAQFXW010002252.1, read on the forward strand.
TATTCAATTTATTTGTATCCTAGACAATATGTGACCCAAGGAATCAAGATGAGTCACACGTAAGGAAAGGATATCTAGGAAAACGGAAAAAGAGTGATCAAATAGTTATGTTGTAACTTCATCTATCCAGCTCTAGTCTCCAACATGTCTCCCTGTTTTATTCAAGACCAATTCGCATTTCGTCCAACTGGCTCCACTACCGCTGCAATTACCTCTTTACTCCAATCCATCTCCTCTGGCTCTCCACCGTATCAATGATTGAATGTTACTATTAGTCTGTCATAAGCAGCGGATCTAGAAATTCAGTAAGGGGGGCCCAAAAATTTCACAACTCATCTCCCCTAAAATGTAATGTTATTTTGTCATCAATCGCACATTCTCTTATTTCCTTGATAAAAATACGTTACGGTTAAATTGGGGTAAGCATTGACGTTAGGGTTTGGTTAAGAAGCTAAAAGAGGACATTCGCGCATGAGCGTGAATTTTATTTTGACCTTTTCTTAATCAGTATCATGTGACACACAGTATTTGGACACCGTGGTAATTTATTTTGGAGTCCATGGACGCATCGTTAATTTATTTTGAAGTCCATTCACAAATTATGGGCGATGCGCATAATTAACAACAAGCGATTATCGGTCTTTGCTCTAAACAAATGTCAGCACCGTGCGCACTGCGCATACACTACTTATGTAGCGCAATAGTAAACTAAAAAATGTCTGCAGTCTAACAAACAATTTGATATAAAATAGAAAAAAGGCTACTTGCTTAAGTTGTTTCATTCTTGAAGATTTCATTTTAGTTTATTATTCATTTTTAATGGGTTAGAGTTGAAATTAGGGTTAGGGTTACAGAATGAATCCGCCACTGTCTGTCATTAATACATTATGCTAGACTTTTGTACAAACTGTTTGATCGGTTAATGGAACTTGCTCTTACCTAATTAGACAATTATAGAGAACACAAGCCGACACTCCCGACAGGGTATAGAATTATAGTCACTCTCGACACTCAATGTTGTGTAGACTAAGTAGACACATTTAAATTCTGAAATAATTGGTATTGATATCTGCATAATCGGCTACTCTAATAAAACATCTACACACTGTACCTAAGTTTTATTGAATTCAAGCTAAATATGTCCCAATTTCATAAAACCAATCGCTAATCGTAAATTGTCTTCAAGCAGAAAATGACCAATATTTAATGATGCAAAACCTCAAACCGGTCATATTTGACATAAACGCAAAAACAATTACAAAAATATATATCATATACTTAATACATATAGCACACGTAATTCTGATTTGACTTTTTAAGAGCTTTCCATCTGTACCAAGGTGGAAAGTTAGAATATCAGTCAAAATTTTGCAAAGTCACAATTTTGCAAAAGATTTGTTGAGATGTCAGATAGATAAACTATGACCTTCTTCAGTTTCTTATTCGCGGAGATTGGTCCGAAAGAAGTCACCTGACAGTGCTGAATTGCAAGGCCATAGACAAGGTGTTTTGGGTGTTTAAACACACACACGACCCCTCCCCAAAATTAAAAAATGGCAATGGAAAAGTTCGTTTTTAGTGTTAAAAGATGAGAAAATGCGAGTTTCTAGGCGTAAAACACCCTCGAAATGAAATAATGTAAAAGAACTTTTTGTAGGACATGGATAACACCCCCCGAAACAAAATCCTGGCTATGGCCTTGGTGAATTGTATACTGATTGGCTACAAAGATCACATGACAAAACTCACATGCCAAAACTTTCACCGTGTATGGTTGAAGATTTGGAAAGAACGGTTGTGATTGAGCTATGTGATGTGATAACGATTGCAAGACTGATGCCGACAATGGCGAATCGACAAAATTATTTTGGTGACCATAATTTTTTTAAATGAGGACATCAGATTTCAAAGATATAATGAGATATGCTAAAACACCTGGTTAAATTGTAACGAATAAAAATGCGTTTGAATATAAGAAAACTGCTTAGCGTACAGTCCGGTCGGCATGTCACACGTGGCTGAATGTATGCCTAGGTGCCAAGACAACTAACAAAAAGAATAGACATTTAATTTTAATTATCTTATTATTTCGATGTCCTTTTCTCCAGGTTTTGCATCCTGACATTTAATTTCGTAGCAGTGCAAATCTTTGACTTTGTGGGTATTTTAAGTTTCTATGGTAAAAATTAAGAAATGTTATTTTTAGTAATTTTAATTTGCTGAACTGGAATGAAAACTTTTAGCTTTTTTGTTACTCCAAATTCGATGTATGCATTTACATATGGTATATGGTATATGGTATAGCTATGTAAATTTGCTTAACCCCTTTACCAGGATATAGATTTTTTTATATCTGTCTTACACTGTGTGTTTAATTTGAGGTATTATGCAATGTATTGTACATAGCACTGAAGAGTGGAGGCTTGGATCCAACCGACCCAAAGAACTACAGACCTATCGTCAACGCCTCTTTCATTTCTAAAATCATTGCCTCATCCTCGCCTCACCACCAAAGTCATGCGAATTGGACCCTCTTCCGACCTTCTTGCTCCAAGAGCTTGTGGAC